>CP139506.1:19683920-19913942 GCA_021014915.2 Artemisia tridentata subsp. tridentata | reverse complement strand
GGTGCAGGTTATTCGGATACATGTTAACCCGAGTAATCTAAATTATATAAAAAATAATAATAATAATAATAAATAAATAAATAAAATAAAGGTAGGTAAATTTTCTTAAAACCCCAAGGAGATATATGAAAAAGTTTTAAAATCATTTATGTGGGTTATTCGCTTAAACCAAGTAAGGTTAAAATGCTCATCTGAAACCCGACCCTGATAAGAGTCCAGGTTAATCGTGTTAACTTGAGTAACACGAATAACGTTTTTCAACCCATATACATATACTCGACACGAATAATCTTATTATAGTTCAAGTAGAGTCAGATTAAACAGGTTCCGAGTATTTTTGACAACCCTAATTGCAACATTACAATTAAGGTCTGTAAAAAATACTCAAACCCGACTAACCCGACCTTACCAAATCCCGGATAAGTTTATACGGGTTGAAAAGCATTATTCGAGTTATTTGAGTTTACCCAATTAAGACCTTAATTACAACAATGCCTAACAAATCTAAATCTATATTACATATAAAAAAGAAAATATATTTGTTTAAAACGTTAAAACTTAACAAAATAAATAATGTTGTTATATTAAAATACTCTTATTTATAAAAGTTAATGCAATATATTATATATTAAATACTCCCTCCGTCCCATTTAAAGTGTCCACAATGGTATCTTTGGTTGTCCCATTTAAAGTGTCCAGGGAATATTTTCAACCAATGAGAAGAGAGTTTAGTGGGTAATAGTGATATTTAATTGGTGGAGAGTGTAGTTGGCCCCACTTTCCTAAAACTTTGTGTAAATGGAAAGTGGACACTTTAAATGGGACGGAGGGAATATCTAGTTATAATTTAAACCAATAACTTATTTCAATCTCACTTACTATATATACATAAAAAAAAAATACTGCATACACGACGCTATTATACAACATTGCCAATATACGTGATGACTAATAAGAAATGATATGTATTCCTACTTGGTATTCATAAGGGCTGTGTTATAAATACCTGTACCCCACTTTTTACCTACTCACCTCCTGACCCACTGTATTCGACAATATAACACAGTTTTTATTAGTTTCTGTTCCGTATTTTTTGACAGATTAATATTTTTGACTTTTTAAATTTAATATTTCTGTTTCATACTTTCAGTTTTACAGTTTTATAACGAAAACATTATTAGAAAAGTTTTTTAAAAAAATAGAAAACAATACAATTTTTTTTTTAAACAGAAGGGGTGCCATTTGTGTCTTCGGGAGGTATGGATAACTTGTCTCATTCATAAGTAAGAATGTGAAGAATATACCAAAACTCGAACGTGATTAAAAAGCTTTGCTACAACATTATTACATTTTCATCCTACAAATCCTCTTACACTCACAACAATATTATAAAGTTTTTTCCCATTGATTTTCTCTCTGCATTTAAACCGTCAGTTCTGCCGCATGGCAGTATCCTATGAGTAAGACACTTTGTAAGATGATAATGCAATAATGTTTATCATTTTCCTGAAATAAATAAACTAAATTGACTAAATCACATTGAGGCATTTCATCAAACACTTAGTGATCAATCAAAATAATAATTAATTGAATGAATTAAAATATGAAATAACTAGTTATCAAAAATGGATCTGCAGCAATTGAGATCCGAAATAGAAATAGGGAGGGTTTAAGTGAAAGTAACTAGTTAACAAATTGATGGTTGTTACATCCATTTTATTTTCTTATTTTTTTAGTGCGCAAGAAAACGATTATTATGATTTTACAATGATAACCTTTAGCTGCAACTAATTCATAAAAAAACTTTATTATAATACAAGCTACAGATTCCAGCTTATAATATAAGTTACAGCTCCAAAACTCATTTCGCCAAACATATCGTACATGTTTATTAATAGCGTCAAAAAAACTTAACCATGACTCATGCTTGCATAGCAAGAGCACACACTATGATGTACTTAACGGGTTGACGTAACACTTGTTTAACCCAAACACAATCTACGGCTCCGTTTGGTTCGCGGAATGTTTTTGATGGAATTGTAATATATAAATGGAATTGGAATGTCAAAGAATTGGAATGTCCAGGATTTGAAATCTTAATGAATTGGAATTTGCAAAAACTAAGGCGTGTTTGGTTGGAAGAAAATTAAACAGGGAAAAACTAATTATATTAAAATATTTAAATTTTATTTTAAATTAAAATTGTTAAGGGCCCGTTTGGTTAGCCTTTTTAAAGAAAATATAGCACTTTGACCATCAATACAAGTGTTTGGTGGAAAAATTCAAACCTTGAAAATTGGGTTGATGCCAAATATAAATGCTTACACGAATCAGACATATTTGATGGGTTTAGAGGTATAAATCCTATATTTGTGGGCCCATATTATTTAACAACCACAACCTTTCTCTTTTTTCCTTTTTATTGTTATTTTTTAATACGAAAATATAATTAAAAAATCTTATATCATATTTTAATAATATATATAATAGATTATTTTATTATATTTTTCTCTCTCCTCATTTAATTAAACCCCAAATTCAAATCCTAATATTTAACTTTATATCCCAATCCTAATCCTAATCATAAACCCATCTACAAACCAAACGGGCCCTAAATTAAAATTGTTAAACTGAACAACAACAACAACAACAATAATAATAATAATAATAATAAATTATTATTATTATTATTATTATTATTATTATTATTATTATTATTATTATTATTATTATTATTATTATAACTGATTTTTGATGATAAACATATTGAATTCCGTGGAATTGTAAACATTTCTCACACTTTACTATATAATTTTGAATTCCATAGAAATGAGATTTTGAAGGATTTCGTTCTATTCCATTTGCTAACCAAACACGTTAAGGAATGTAATTCAGATTCTGAATTCTTTGAATCTGCCAACCAAACACGTTATGCAATGGAATCAGATTCCAATTCCATCAGAATTCTCAAGATTCCGCGAACCAAACGGTGCCTATTTGCTTAACAGGTTAGATGGGATCACATGCTTTTTTTTACCGAAATTTATCCGCAACACGAACCTATATATTTTTGTGTCGGTTTTCATACCGTGTCGAGAATTGTAACCGTTAAGCCAGGTAGCATATGTTCTTTCTAATTTTATTTTCTCGGATTGAGAAGGAATAAAACGAATAAGAACTTAATAAAAGGGTGTTTGTGATCTTTACTTCAAAACACTAATATGGTGTTATTTTAGGTTTTAATCATGTTTTAAAAGAATATAAACAAACTTAAATCTAACTTCAACAAGAGTCTGTGTCCGCATTCCGGCTCAATTTGCATAACTTAACTGTAAATGTTGTAATAGCTGTTCGCCTGTTCCAAAAAAAATGTTGTAATAAGTTACGACTAACTGTTTAATTTTTACGAGTACTTAAGGACAAAGCTCGTAACTTCGTGTAGACCACTACGAGCGTTCATGTAACTTACTCAAAATCTTAAGTTGTTTCTACACTGTTTTTGATTCGTGATTTTACATTTTAACTACATAGTTTCGAAATTAAATTACCTTTTTCACATCCTTCAGTTCAAAAATAGTTTACACATGCAAAGTTGTTTGATGTGTCACACTCGATCACAAAATGTTAAGACACGAAATCTACATCATTGAATGAGTAATATGATAGAACGTTTAGTTAACTAATTCATGGAAACCAGGGCCGTCTTTGAGGGTATGTAAGGTGAGCGACCGCTCAGGGCCCCAAAATTTTCAGGGGCTCTAAAATTTGTCTCGTTAATAATTATATGCATGTATACACTTGTTTTTCACTAAGAAAAATGTACTTAAATGAGAAAGTATCTTAAATGAGTAATATGCTAGAACGTTTAGCTAACTAATTGCATTATATCTTATAAACGGTGACACTTTATATATAACATTCCTTCTCGAAAGACCTCATTATGTAATTTCGTATAGGGCCCTCAAAAATTTCATAAATTCATGAGACGGCCTTGACGAAGACATTATACACATCGCGCAATGACAAAAAAAAGATGCTACTCGCAAATGGTTGGTGAACGATCTATATCATCAAGTATACGAATTCACGAAAGAAATAGTAACAATATAGGTACAAATATGAATCTTTATTCAACTTTTCACATGGAACAACTATTATCAACGGTTTGCCAAGTGTTCAATCCAATCAACTTGTTCGTATTTTTTGTTCTAGTGTTCAAATATGTCATACTTTAAAGTGCTAGTTAGACAAATAAAGTTACAACCACTATCAATTAAAAGGTCCCATTGTCATATATCTTACCCTACTACTATTCAGTATTTTCACTAGATGAATGTGTAGAATAGTAGTAGTAGTGGTACATACCTTTCTGGTTTAATTATCACTCTTATTTGCTTGTTTGAATGTGTAGGATAATACACATTTGGGTTGTGAGAAAAGGGTCGGAAATGGTCATAAAGATTACCCAGTTAGGCCTCGTACATCCGAGTCAAAGACTTGCCCTTCGAATAACCTGAACGTATAAAATCTCATTTGTTTACGCGTTTTCTAAGCTTGAGTCAATGTCGGTAAAGAATAGTCGTATTAGAACATCACTTGATAAGAATGTGTCGTTCACTCGAAACGATCGACCGTTTTTGTATCCATCATGAGCTCGTTTTCACCTAGTCGAACTACTATACCTTGTTTAGAAGTACACATATGTTATGTACTCCGTAGTTTTTACGACCCAAGATTATGTCATGGGCTAAGTTATCTTTATTTATTTTAATTGTTATGTCATGTTTGTCGTGGGCTAAGCCCGTTATCATTATTAGGTTAATTGTCATCACTGTAAGGTTATAAGTACTGATGACGTATGGTCCGGGAAGGATATAAAGAAGGAGTCCAGGCTGGAGCAAGTCCCCTTCCGGGGATGGAGCAAGTCCTCTTCCGGGGCTGGAGCAAGTCCCCTTCCGGGGCTGGAGCAAATCCCCTTCCGGGGCTGGAGCAAGTCCTCTTCCGGGGCTGGAGCAAGTCCCCTTCCGGGTCTGGAGCAAGACCCTTCCGGGGCTGAAGCAAGACCCTTCCGGGGCTGGAGCTTCCCGCCTAAATACGTCGCTATCATGACCTGGGCCCACCAGACAATGATAAATAAGTCATATAAATAGAAGGCATTGATCACTCTCAATGGTATGATCTCTCTCTCAGTAAAGCTCACACATACCTCGTTACTAAACTGACTTGACCGTCGGAGGGTGGCTCCGGGGCTTCGGCCCCGAGATCCCTTCTAACCGGTTTATTTCTTGTACTGCAGTAGATATCCAATATCGGGATGACATGGGACGGCTCAATCTATTGTCAACCTGAGCCCGACGGATTTATGCTTCAACAAGTGGCGCCATCCGTCGGGCTGAGGTTGACAATAGATTGAGCCGTCCCATGTCATCCCGATCTTGGATATCTGCTGCAGTACAAAAAATAAACCAGTTAGAAGGGGTCTCGGGGCCGAAGCCCGGGAGCCACCCTCCGACGGTCAAGTCAGTTTAGTAAAGAGGTATGTGTGAGTTTTACTGAGAGAGAGATCATACCATTGAGAGTGATCAATGCCTTCTATTTATAGGACTTATTTATCATTGTTTGGTGGGCCCAGGTCATGATAGCAACGTATTTAGGTGGGAAGCTCCAGCCCCGGAAGGGTCTTGCTTCAGCCCCGGAAGGGGACTTGCTCCAGCCCCGGAAGGGGACTTGCTCCAGCCCCGGAAGGGGACTTGCTCCAGCCCCGGAAGGGGATTTGCTCCAGCCCCGGAAGGGGACTTGCTCCAGCCTCGGAAGAGGACTTGCTCCATCCCCGGAAGGGGACTTGCTCCAGCCTGGACTCCTTCTTTATATCCTTCCCGGACCATACGTCATCATGTCCCCCAGTCTAGTATGATATGGTTCTGACCATGTCGTGCTAGACTCTACTTTGTTAGCGGCCATCATTTTCCTTCCGGTGTTGGAATGCTTGGTTTCCCGTGTTGAACGGTAAAGACCCCGTGAGAAGAACGATATTTCTATAGTCGGGGTAACACTAGCATCGACCGAATACCTTCGTGTTCATCTCTTAGTAGAAGATAATGAAAAAGGTTTATGAATATGGAGATGGTCTCCATGCATTCTGCGATGAGAAGGGGCAAAGGTGTAGCCACCTTATACCAGCTTGTAACAATAGTGAAAGAGGAAGTTACATTAATATTATATACAAAGAAATATGTCCACAAGGGTGCAGCACACTTGGAGGACTTGCCTCCACATTAATACTATATGTAATTTTATTAACAAAGTGCGAAGTAACTTTTGAGGTCCGCACATCGCATATAAACGAATATTTCGTATCTCATATCTAAAATACATATAACACACTTGTTAATATTTGGAATGAGATAGCACAATTTTTATAAAAGTTTTATGCTACTAATAAAACATAGTACCATTAAACTTGGGGGCTATACCGGTATGATAATACCATTAACTGTATCTTACTTGATATTGACCCGACATTTATTATAATACACGTGAAATACTATTTCATTATTAACGTATTATGATGCAAAAAGGATGAGTAACCTTCAAATTAACTCAAGTACGTAAGAGGCATTGCAAGCCCGGTACTAGAAGGCGTAACCTTCTAATTAACTCAAGCGTATAAGTGGATTGCAAACCCATCGCTAAAGACGGACTCTATATCCGCACCAAGACGGACTCTATATCCGCACCAAGACGAATTCTATATTCGCACCAAGACGGACTCTATATCCGCACCAAGACGAATTCTATATTCGCACCAAGACGGACTCTATATCCGCACCAAGACGAATTCTATATCCGCACCAAGACGGACTCTATATCCGCACCAAGACGAATTCTATATTCGCACCAAGACGGACTCTATATCCGCACCAAGACGGACTCTATATCCGCACCAAGACGAATTCTATATCCGCACCAAGACGGACTCTATATCCGCACCAAGACGGACTCTATATCCGCACCAAGACGAATTCTATATTCGCACAAAGACGAATTATATATTCGCACCAAGACGAATTCTATATTCGCACAAAGACGAATCCTATATTCGCACCAAGACGAATTCAATATTCGCAAAAAGACAAATTCAATATTCGCACAACTACGGAAGTACATTCTCCGGAAAATCTGAAGACGGATGTGATGTCCGCACTATTGTTATAAGCTGGTATAAGGTGGCTACACCTTTGCCCCTTCTCATCGCAGAATGCATGGAGACCATCTCCATCTTCATAAACCTTTTTCATCATCTTCTACTAAGAGATGAACACGAAGGTATTCGGTCGATGCTAGTGTTACCCCGACTATAGAAATATCGTTCTTCTCACGGGGTCTTTACCGTTCAACACGGGAAATCAAGCATTCCAACACCGGAAGGAAAATGATGGCCGCTAACAAAGTAGAGTCTAGCACGACATGGTCAGAACCATATCATACTAGACTGGGGGACATGATGACGTATGGTCCGGGAAGGATATAAAGAAGGAGTCCAGGCTTGAGCAAGTCCCCTTCCGGGGATGGAGCAAGTCCTCTTCCGGGGCTGGAGCAAGTCCCCTTCCGGGGCTGGAGCAAGTCCTCTTCCGGGGCTGGAGCAAGTCCCCTTCCGGGGCTGGAGCAAGACCCTTCCGGGGCTGGAGCTTCCCGCCTAAATATTTCCCACCTAAATACGTCGCTATCATGACCTGGGCCCACCAGACAATGATAAATAAGTCCTATAAATAGAAGGTATTGATCACTCTCAATGGTATGATCTCTCTCTCAGTAAAACTCACACATACCTCTTTACTAAACTGACTTGACCGTCGGAGGGTGGCTCTGGGGCTTCGGCCCCGAGACCCCTTCTAACCGGTTTATTTCTTGTACTGCAGCAGATATCCAAGATCGGGATGACATGGGACGGCTCAATCTATTGTCAACCTCAGCCCGACGGATTTATGCTTCAACAAGTACCGAACTATTATAATGAGAATCATCATCGTTTCAATTCAAAAGCAATTATCTTTTCCTAACCCTAATTCTTAAGGAGCTCGCGCCCGCTTGAAGTGGTGCCCTATCCCGATACAACCTTAACGGGTCGTATCTGTAGCACTTATCGCAAGAAATAGCACATGTCGTAGATTACTTATTAGATTATACTTCCATCTGGTAAACACGAAAGTGTGAACGACTTAGATACATGTTGGACTTCATCGAGATCTTTCTACTGGAAATAAACTACGGAGTATGTGATTTGCATAGTCATTCGATCGAGGAACTTGTTCATGATTGCGACCCACTGTAACAAAGCAAACTCAAGTATATAATTTTTGTTTGCTAGATAACTTCTTCAAACTCCTTTCGAATTAGTTAACCTTTTTCTAGTGGTTATGTACTTATACAGTATCCATCTTCATAACTCATAAGCCAGGTATTGAACCACTTACTTCAAAAAGTTGTCACTAAATATAAAATTGAAAACCTTTCTCGGGCAATTTAGTTAGCACGAAGCATCTTAATTCATGTATAAGATTGCTGGTCCTCCATTCCATGGTACTCGTATATAGTTAGGCACGATAGTCAGTCTAGTGACTTCGAAACTAGAATTATTAATAAGGCTTGTATACAATATTAGCGTGTTCAAACAAAAATTAATGCCAAATCGTACTAAATCTGCATCAAGATCGTAAAAAGACTATTAAAACTGCTCGGCTTTATGTAACACTTCTCATAGTTTCTATCATATGAACGAGATATTAAGTGTTTTTGTAATTAAAAAAAAAAAACAACAACATAAAACTATACATAAGGGCAGTACTATTTTGCTACCCTTACATCTTTCATACAACTAATACCTCTTTGCATCTACTTTATTGACGGGAAAAAACAGTTTTTTTGTTCCGTATATTTTTTGCTTTTACTATTTTTAACTTGTCAAACTTTTAAATTTATGTTTCGCACTTTTTTCGACAGTTTTACCCACTTTATTAACAAGACAAGACAATTTTTTTTATGGTTTTCTGCTCCGTGTTTTTTGTGTTGTACTAATTTTGACTTATCAAACTCTATATTTTATTTTATTTTTTATTTCGCAATTTTATGATAATAACAAAATTATAAAAACAGTTTTTTTCTTTTTTTTTTTTCTAAAAAGGAATTACTTGCACCAATAACCAACCCCATTATCAAAGTTACTATACTATAGTACTATACTCTATAGGGACTTAGTACAATTTAGCAACAGTATATTACATGTTGTGTATAAAGACCAATTCCCAGTTACTTTTTCTGCATTTATTCATCATCATTATCATTCAGTCTTGTTGTGACCATCCTAGTTGACTAAATTAGTCAGCTTTCACTAAAACAAAGCCTGTGAAGGCTAAAATGTGTCATTCTCACTAGTTTCTACTAGAGTAAACCAACCACAATAAAACACATTGCTTCATGATCACTGTCATCCTAGTCCCCCACCATGGACACAATGACCTTTGCATAATTTACACTCCATTAATTATTAATTTTTTAATATATAAAAAAAAATTTGATCGAAATTACTATATTAACTTTATTTGAAATTGTTATTACAAAATTTTAATAAGGTAGTAATTAATTAGTTAATGTCAAAACTGTCATTCTGCAAAAGTTAAAAGAAATAAAGCAGTAATAATTATGTTTTTCTTAAACTGTGTGTGTTTTATCGGTGGCAATTATTTTTGAACGTAGGGAGTAAATTTTTTCAAGACTAATAAAGCAAATCGACTAAACGACCCACTCTCTGTCCGGCCGCTTTATGATCGTGATAATTTTCTTGCAAGTCTTGTTGTCCTTCAGATATACCGAGCTTTTCATCTAATGGCGGACTCTAAAATTAATATATGTGAAAATTGAATTGGTTTTCCCACACGAGAATTTCAAACCCGCACCACTAATTATAAGCTCCATTGTTTTTATTTTACAATAGTGTTTTAACACGAAAACGACATAAAATGTTTGAAACCGTCATAAATTTTCTTACTATTTTACCACAAGAAACTTCTTTAAGCATCATGGATATGTCATATCAGTTTATTATCATAAATAGTTTATTGAATATTGCAATTAAGTTGCTAAAAAAAATTATGTGTACATATCATCACCCTAAACTATATGTGTACACATATCATCACCCTAAAAAAAATTGTGTGTACATATCATCACCCTAAATACTTATGTGTACATATCATTAATTATATGTGTGCAAAGTAAATTCTTATGTGTACATACTTCTAAGTTCTAACAAACAACTACTGTACAAATTTTGTTATGTAAACTTTTCAATATTCATGATTAGACTTTTGACTTATAAGATTACGAGAAATTCATTACCAAGATGAAGCCAAATAATGTACAAGTTTTATGGTTTGGTTTGATCTTCGGTCTTTTGAAGTCACCTCTAAAGCTTCAATAAGTACACATTTTCTGAAACTAGATCAACAATTGTATAATACTACTACTTATTCTTCTATGATCTACTTATAACAAGGTCATATTGATGTGAGTAAACAGTTAAGGTTCTTTCGTGTTCAATTTACATGAAAAGGAAAAGTATTTAGCTTAAATGTACGTATTATTTGCGTAAACTCGTCCCAAATAAGCTTTATTAGGGTCAGGTTAATCGGGTTTTGAGAAAAAAAAGTTATATTTACCCGACCCTCATAAGCAATAAGGTTCAGGTTATTCGGATACATGTTAACCCGAGTAATCTAAATTATATAAAAAATAATAATAAAAAAAAAAGGTAGGTAAATTTTCTTAAAACCCCAAGGAGATATATGAAAAAGTTTTAAAATCATTTATGTGGGTTATTCGCTTAAACCAAGTAAGGTTAAAATGCTCATCTGAAACCCGACCCTGATAAGAGTCCAGGTTAATCGTGTTAACTTGAGTAACACGAATAACGTTTTTCAACCCATATACATATACTCGACACGAATAATCTTATTATAGTTCAAGTAGAGTCAGATTAAACAGGTTCCGAGTATTTTTGACAACCCTAATTGCAACATTACAATTAAGGTCTGTAAAAAATACTCAAACCCGACTAACCCGACCTTACCAAATCCCGGATAAGTTTATACGGGTTGAAAAGCATTATTCGAGTTATTTGAGTTTACCCAATTAAGACCTTAATTACAACAATGCCTAACAAATCTAAATCTATATTACATATAAAAAAGAAAATATATTTGTTTAAAACGTTAAAACTTAACAAAATAAATAATGTTGTTATATTAAAATACTCTTATTTATAAAAGTTAATGCAATATATTATATATTAAATATCTAGTTATAATTTAAACCAATAACTTATTTCAATCTCACTTACTATATATACATAAAAAAAAAAATATTGCATACACGACGCTATTATACAACATTGCCAATATACGTGATGACTAATAAGAAATGATATGTATTCCTACTTGGTATTCATAAGGGCTGTGTTATAAATACCTGTACCCCACTTTTTACCTACTCACTTCCTGACCCACTGTATTCGACAATATAACACAGTTTTTATTAGTTTCTGTTCCGTATTTTTTGACACATTAATATTTTTTACTTGTTAAATTTTATATTTTTGTTTCATACTTTCAGTTTTACAGTTTTATAACGAAAACATTATTAGAAAAGCTTTTTAAAAAATAAAAAACAATACAATTTTTTAAAAAAACAGAAGGGGTGCCATTTGTGTCTTCGGGAGGTATCGATAACTTGTCTCATTCATAAGTAAGAATGCAAAGAATATACCAAAACTCGAACGTGATTAAAGAGCTTTGCTACACATTATTATATTTTCATCCTACAAATCCTCCTACACTCACAACAATATTATATAGTTTTTTCCCACTGATTTTCTCTCTGCATCTAAACCGTCAGTTCTGCCACTTGGCAGTATCCTATGAGTAAGACACTTTGTAGGATGATAATGTAGTAATGTTCAACATTTTCCTGATGGGGCAGTTATAGGGGGGTTTTCAATGATTGCAAGCTCCGGACGGTTGTACCATGTGCTTCGCGGTTTGTACAAATAGCCTATAGGGAGGGTATGTATAACATCTCCCTTTCCTGATTAAATGGGTTGTATTATACAAACCCTCCCTATATTGTCACATCATGGGGGTTTGATCAAACCATACAACTCGCGATGCACACCGTACAAACCGACGATGCGTGCAATGATTGGGTGTTGCTATAGCAACACCAGGGAGGTTTGCAATCATTGCATGCATTGAGTGGTTATACTGTATGCATCGTGGTGTTGTACTGTGTGTTTCGCGGTTTGTACGGTTGACCCTAGGAGGGGTTTGTATAGTATACCCCATTTTAGCTCCTGGTTTATAAAGTACCCGTGCTGCAGTCACTAATTAGTACATGGGACATTGGCATAAATTCTTGTACCATGTTACTACTGTATCTTCACTTTTCTTGAATTATCAATATATGTATAAATGCTTGCTTTCAATTAATGTTACCCCATCAAAATTTATATTTTACTCCATAGTTTATGTATTTTGTTTGTTTTTAACATCAAATACTTGCACAATTGTTCCCGTTAGCGGTAAGTTTTAACTGCATAATATGTTGATATGTGAAATTGTGAAGGCTATAGTAAATTTTCAAATGGTTTATTTTGAAAGTGCAATGTTTAAGGTAAATGGATTTGGTGGTCCTTGGTCTTGCAAGTAACAACTAGTCTTATGCAATAACTCATGAGTCACAAAAGTCGAACACTTTTTTTTTTTTTTTTATTTTTTTTTTTTTTTTTATTTTTTTTTTTTTTTGGGTATGTATTAATGCCATTAGTAGTATATAATTAGTGGATAGTTGACTAACTGTGTGCATCTTTATCAATATGTCGTAAGTTATGTACCTTTTAATCAAGTTTGATATTCAAAACATTTGGTAACACGTGTGTAAGTGTTACACTTCACAAACCCACGAGTTCACCCGCGGGCATGGGCGTGGGCAAAAAGTGTTAGGTTTTATGGATTAAAATTAATATGTTTATGTCCGGTTTCGAACCCGAGACTCGGGATTGCACACAATAACGTGAGAGTTCCAATGGATGAATAAATTAAATATGTTTATGTATTTTATTTATTCATTTCACAAACAAATACTTAACGATAGTTAGTATTTAACGGGGTTAGAGATAACGACCGTTAAAGGACTAAAAGTGAAAAGAAGGATCTAGAACCCATGTATATGGGTTGGATCGGCTGGTATCAACCTTGGGCTTGGGTTGGCCGGATTTTGATAGAGTAGGGAGCAAGTTTGGAGGGTTAGGGTTTGCCTATATAAACCATTCACTTTGTTTTGGTTTTCTACTAATCAAGAATCCCTAACTTGCCAAACTTCTTCCTCTCTTCTTCTCCTCTAGCTTATACGATCGGTCCATTTTTTAAGTTCACTAGAACTTGGCCGAGTCCTAATAAGCTTTAAAGTGTTTGGTTGTTAGTGATATTGAACCTAGCTTATCCCATTGGAACGCTAGATTACGTGTGTACAAGAACGAGTGACTAGTTTATTTTAACTAGTGTTTTTCCCTTTACTTGGATCGACATATATAAACCTTCTCTAGGGTTTATACTTGTTCTTGGAAGCTTGCATAAGGTACGTGTCTATTTAAGTTTAATTAATTACTTGTTCTTGTAGATCTATCCGCTGCGTGTTCTTTGATGCTTATATGTTTATAGTTTATTATGATTCATATATTCCAACAGTGGCATCAGAGAGCCTCGTTTAAGAACTTGTAATAAATTACTTAAACCTAAAAATTGGATCTTGTAGAGATTACATGCAATAATTGTTTTAGGGTTTTGTTTATTTTTTTAAAAAACCCTAAATATGGTTCGATACATATATATTAAAAATTAGGGTTTTAGTTTTTTATTAAAACTTGAGAAACCCTAGGATTGCATGAAAAATTTTTAGGGATTAATTAGTAAGTACCGTATGTGATGTTACTAATTAATTAGATACGTACATGAGATATTGACATGATAATATGGAATGCATGATTATGTGATCAATATGGTATCCTTGACAAATCTTGCATATTTGTCATGGTTTGATTTGAATGATTTTGTATTGAATTATATGCTACATGATTTAAATAAATCTTAAATTGGGGAAGACCTCAATATATATTAATTAAAAAGTTATGTGCAATGTGGTATCTAACTAACCAAAACTTACGCGGCCAAGTTATTTGGCGTCTGTGGACCATTAGGCACAATGAGCTCGAAAACCAATGGGAGTTTTGTTAGTTACATACATTTAAAATTTCACATAGAATTAATATTAGGATTTATTGAAAAAGGTTTGCATGTAGCTATATGATATCGTGGATGATTATATATTTGTTATTATGTGTTTATTTATTTTTTGTAATTACTTGATCTTTTGTGTTTATATATTATGATGGATTGCAACACACAAGAGGGTAATTTTCATAATAAAAATAAATAAGACTAATAACTATGAAACCTTTGTAGAAATTTTATTTATTGCCAAGTCTTATGTGCCGACAGTGGTTCGCTTCGCACGGTAATTTGCTCCCAGGCGAGACTAGCAATTAATAAATTACTACATAAATTTGTTTTAGCAAGAAAATCATATTTTTTTAGTTGATTGATTGCAACTGTACAAAAGTGGTCGAAGCGGCGGACCTATTATTGACAAACTATAAAGTGGGTTTAAGGTTGGCTCACATTAAATTGTGACCTTAAAGGGGCACGGTTTTAACCAGCTTCGGCGGCTGTCGTCCCTCCGCTCGCCTGTGCGTCAATAATAGACTTACCAAGTACACCATGAAAAAGTACGAAGCATCTTAAGGCAATGTTGTAATTTGCTCAACGCCTCAATTAAAAATTTTGATGATTTGAGCTACGAATAAGTAAACGGTTTTGTTTTTGCAAACATATATGATACAAAGATGAATGCATGACATCTTTGTACATATTTTTTGATTTTACACATCAAAACTATTACCCTTAAAAATTTAAGTTATATGCCACCCAACTACAAAAAGAAACACCTAAGGTTTCATCCTACATCACTAGCAGCCAAAGCTGAATGTTGATGTTCAAAGGGTGGTCATCTAAGGGTAAATTGAGTACTTTATTGCTAGCAGCCAAAGCTGAATGCAATAAACCGACGTCAATTTACTGTTTCTTAAGTTGGTTAACTTAATTGGGCACTTTCATTACTAGCAGCCAAAGCTGATGTAATGAAACGGCGCCAAGGCATAAAGATTTGGGGATGAAACATGCTTACATTTTGCAACTGATGTTGGCAATATAATGTAAGTCCCAAGATTTCTAGGAATTGCAATTTGACATTGGCAATTGGGTGATCCCGTACCTTATTGAGCACTTTCATTGCTAGCAGCCAAAGCTGATGTAATGAAACGGCGTCAATTAGGATCCTAGTTTTCAGTGAAAATTAAATGGTTTTTAACCAATGGGTGTTTAATTTTCATGAAATGTTTAATTATCGAAAGTACTAACTTTTGAACTTTTTTCTGTAGAAATGGCCCAACCCGGAAACTCGTCAAACTTAACCTCTTGTTTCAAGATGATGCTTGAAAAAGAGAAATTGACTGGGACTAAGAATTTTAACGATTGGTATCGCAATCTAAGGCTTGTTCTTAGGATTGCCAAACGTTCTGAATGTCTTACTGAGGACCTTCCGGTTGCTCCTCCTGCAAACTCGCCTAATGAAATACTTAGGGAGTTCAATGAAGCCTATGACAAGCACAATGATGCGGCTTGTCTCATGCTATCGGGAATGGACACTCAACTGGTTAAACAGTTTGAGAAATATGGCCCGAAAAACATGATTGATGAACTGACACGAATGTTTCAGAAATCTCCTATGGCTGAATTGTATGATGTACTTGACAACTTGGGCAAGTGCAAGCAGGACGCAACAACACCCGTAAGTGATCATGTGCTTGAAATGAAAGGTTACCTTGACCAACTAGATGCACTTAATTGCGGGTATGTGGAAGACGTTAAAGTTGGCCTCATTAACAAATCCCTCAATGAGGAATTATATGGTGACTTCGTGCGCAACTTTAACATGCATTGCAAGGGGAAGACTTTTTCTGAATTGCATGCAATGCTCATTGAGCATGAGAAGGGACTCAATAAGAAAGCTCCTACACCTGTTGTTATGGCAATTAGAGGTGGTAGGGTAGCTAAGCCCGGTAAACCGAAACATGTGAACAAGAAAGGAAAGGGCAACGCTGACAAGGGCAAGCAGATTGTGACCTATCAGCAAAAGCCAAAGAAGCAGAATCATCCTCCCAAAAAGGATCATCCTAAAAAGGATACGGCTGCTTGTCACCACTGCCATACTCCTGGACATTGGAAGAGGGACTGTCCACTGCTACTTGAGGAGTGTCGCAAGAATAAGAATGCTAAGGCTGGGCAGGGCGCCAGCACTTCAGGTATTTTTATGGTTGAATTGTTTTCTTTTCCTCGTAAGCAAAATGCCTGAATATATGATACAGGATGTGGTACTCACATTTGTAATACATTGCAGGGGCTTAGAGGAGCGAAGAAGCTGAACTATGGAGAATGCTACTTGTACGTGGGAAATGGAATACGTGCAGCAGTAGAAGCCATAGGGACTTTTGAGCTAGTTTTACCTTCTGGTTTAATATTAGTTTTGAACAATTGTCATTACGCACCTTCTATTGTTAGAGGTGTCGTTTCAGTTTCTTTGTTATTGGATTTAGGTTTTAAGCATACTTTTAATGATAATGGAATTTCTGTTTCTCTAAATTCTGTTTTTTACTTTAATGCTATTCCATTAAATGGTGTGTTGAAATTGACATGGAAAACCATGTATCCAATACAAATAATTCAATGTATAGCATCGGGAATAAGAGAGTCAAGTCTAACTTGGACTCGTCTTATTTATGGCACTGCCGTCTTGCCCACATAGGCAAGAATCGCATGGAAAAGCTGCAACACGATGGGCTTTTGCAAAATATCAATGATGATTCAGTTGATAAATGCGAGTCTTGCATATCTGGGAAGATGACAAAGAAACCTTTCCATAGCAATATGGAGAAGGCTTCGGATCTACTTGGATTAATACACACGGATGTGTGTGGTCCACTTAGACATGTGTCTAAACGCGGTGCTGTCTACTTCTTGACCTTCACGGATGACTATAGTCGTTATGGTTATGTTTATTTACTTAAACATAAACATGAAGTCTTTGAGACATTCAAGGTCTTTAAAAATGAAGTAGAATTACAACTCGGAAAGAAGATTAAGGCACTTCGATCCGATCGTGGTGGTGAGTACTTAAGCCAAGAGTTTAAGGATTATCTGGGTGAGTGTGGCATTGTGCAACAACTCACTTCTCCTTATACGCCACAGCAAAATGGTGTATCTGAAAGGAGAAATCGTACCTTGTTAGATATGGTACGATCCATGTTTAATCTTACAACTCTTCCCTTATCCTTTTGGGATTATGCTCTTGAAACAGCTGTTCACGTGTTGAATAGGATTCCAACTAAGAAGGTTGATAAGACTCCATATGAAGTATGGACTGGAAAAGCTCCCAACTTTTCTTACTTAAAGGTCTGGGGTTGTGAGGCGTTTGTTAAACGTGACTCACCTGACAAACTCCAACAAAGATCTGTTAAGTGTATCTTCGTAGGATACCCTAAGGAAACGAAGGGTTACTACTTTTACTTCCCACCTGAAAATAAGGTCATCGTGGCTAGGTACGGTGATTTTCTTGAAGATAATCTAATATATCAAGAAATCAGTGGGAGAGTATATGATCTTGAAAATGATCATGAAGATACGTCACCTTCTGAAGGCACTAACACACTTCCTGTGGAACCTGAAAGTTTAGGTCCTCCACCTGAAGTAGAAGTGGTACCCATCCGTAGATCTTCAAGATCTGTAGGATATACCCATCTTGATTGTGTGGATGATTCGGGTGGTCTTGGTTCATGAAAGATTAGATCCATGGTGGAAGAACTAGAGAGATGAAGTTAGAGAGAGAGAGAGTTGGGAGAAACTTGTGTCAATTAGCTTGTGTGTGAAAAATGATACAAGAGTTCCAACCCTTCCCAAGTGTGGGAAGGGGTTTATATACTAACTAATATTGGTGCCCCTAGTGGGCTGTGGAGTGAGCTGACAGTGGGGAAAGCCCCGACCCACTCCACAAATATAGATACGACTAATCTAATAAAACTAATAATACTAATAATACTAATAATAATAATAAGCCTACGAGCTACATAAATGCTAAATAGATACTCGGGGTGACCGAACCTTCATATGAATATTTATATTCCTAACAATCTCCCCTAAGGGAGGTCACCCCGGAAATAATATTTCGAATTCTAGCATTTGATCTTATGATCTTGACTTCATAGCTCGTAGTCTTCGATTCTTCCACGTCTTGAAACTTTGTGAATTCAGCAGTAATCTTTTGATGACTGATCGGTTGTCTTGGATGATCTTTGAGAATTCTTTGAGTTCATCATCCAACTTTTGTCTTCAAGTCATCTTTCAGCAGTATGTTTCCATGTGATGTGTAAATCTTTGAGCCGACATGCTCACACTATTTGGTGTCATGATCTTTAGCATCAGAGTTTGCAGAAGCCATGTTGAAGGTCTTTTTGGTTGATCATGACTTTGTTGAGTTACAATGATGATGTAGTGTGAGCATGTGGTAGAGGATTGGCATCTTTTCTGTAATCTGCTACAACCGCAATCAGCTGCAACTTCAATCAGCTACAACCGCAAACAGCTGCAACAGCAATCAGCTACAATCGCCAGATGTTCCTGCATACGACAGTTAGCAATAAAATGTCCGGTACTTACAGGTTCGGACTTTGAGATTGTTAACAGCATAGTGTGAAAACTCTCTCTAATCCTTACCAAGACCGTTCCTAATCGAAAACCCACAGAGGGCTTTTTAAGATCGAACCGTAGCACATCAACGATTAGGTGAGTCGCTGGAGATCACTCCACGACTGTAGACCGTTTGAAACCGCCGCGATCACTAAGCGTAATCCATAGGGAATTACCGAAGTGACCTGCTTTCAGGGCTGCTTGATGTTGACCCTGGCAGGAATTTCCATTCAATCATTGAGAATTACATTAGTAAATTCTCTCATAAATGTTTTGGCAGATTGCTAAGATCTGCGTAGGACTCATAAGTTTACAACTGGTGTCCTTAATGTTGAACAACCAGTGTAGAAATAATCAGTGTTCCTATGAGATCTTTTTATGAATCTCGTGGCTCTAGACTCTATAGTGCGTTTTGATTTAGTGAGCGGAGGCTGGAGAGGACTGCCACCTTTTCAATATCATCTAACTCGGAGTGAGAGAGACGATAGGAATGTATTGAACTCCGTGACAATTGAAACAAGAATCCTTTGAGGGACCTTGAGTGGCTAGGGAGGGTTGTGCAGCGTATCACTGGGTCCATGATACTTTGTCTTCAATGCCAACAATCAACTAAGTGATTCTGACAGCATATGTATTGACCCGGTTTCTGCCTAAGTTGTAAGGAGGGCTATTTCTTTTCACCCTTTCTCACTTCATTTCTTTTTAATTCTTCAACCCCTTCAGTGCTTACCGAGACTTCATTACTAGAACCTTGTTGGGTTTGTTCCAGTACTAGCTCCATCTCAGTCGGCACTCTTCCCTTATCCACTTTTCTCCTTTTTTTTAATCATACCTAAGGACTTCTACACTAACTAGTGGATTGTCCCTGGGTAGATCCCTCCGGCTCTGGCGGGATCGTGGGAACTTGAACCTAACCTTACCATCCTTATAACTCCATACATTAATTAAAATGGTCGGTCTTTGGTATTCATCCACGATTGCCAAAACAAATCTTTTGAAAAATCTCTCAAAGTGTTCATGATTCTGAAACACATTTTTGCAAACACTTGAGAGTTTTATATTTTTCAAATGCTCCCCCTCAACATGTGCTCGGATAATTGTTTTATAAATTTGCACATGTCAGGTGAAGCTCGCACTTTTGAATTGATTGATTTTCCAAGAACATGATCATCGCGAGACACGCTTACATCACTAGTGAACTAGCTTGAAATTATTACCCGTCCAGATCACATTCAAGGAAAATCGCTCGAAATCGGTACATTCTACTCAGACACGTCCTTTGCGAGACACGCTTACATCACCAGATAAACTGGCTTGAAATTATTACCCGTCCAGGACATGTCCTTTCGACTACTGACTTTAGCTATCGTCAATTCATTGGTGAAGTCTGAGCCTTGCTCACATGAGATGCATGCCAAATCCTTTTTGTTAATTCGCTCCCCCTCAATATGTGCATCGATATATGAAAGAGTTTAGCACATATGGGAGAGCTTACATTTATGTCCAAAACATCACATTTTCATCAGGTTTCATATTTAAATCACATTCTCTCCCCCGATCAAAAATTTCAAACCATTTGAGATTTGTGATCCCAATTGATTTAAATAAGTTAGAAAATGTGAGAGAAAATGTGTCCGATTTAATGTTTTCTGATAATGGAACATACTATGCTCCCCCTTAATCTAAGAGGGAGATTCACTGCTTCTAATTTTGCACAAAGTGATAGTTAATGACACGAATGATATTGACCTTTTGCACAGATGATGTGATCATTCGCTTCTCTGAAGGAGTCATTGGTCAACATTGATTATCCATCCACCAACAAGAACGTCCAAGAATTGTAGATCCCCACTTGGCGAGATTGGAACAAATATTGCTTTGTTTCACTGAAGGTGGTGGTGGTGATGACGGTGTTGTTGTTGTTGTTGCTGCCGATGTTGTTGTCGTGGTGAATTCTGAGCCAATCAATAGAGTTTGAACGTATGATCAAATGGTTAGAATGGGAACTGGTACATTCATTTTGGCTATGGAATCTGCATAAGAATATCAACACAGATATACATACATACAGATACACTATTCCTTAATAGCTACCCTTCAGCAGCTTGCCACATTATAATACCAAATTCATTTAATCAAACCACAGTCAGGAAATACGTCAAACTACTATCTAGCATGAAGAGCAATTAGCAATCATGAACATGGCAATTCACTCATATTTCAACATTCTATTCAGGATCTTAGGGACAAGATTCTAACACGATAGCAATCTACCTAAGCGAATCCTGAGAACATATGCACAATATCAACAACAATTAAGCAGCAATCGACCAACAAAAGTCAAACGACATTTGAAACTCATTCATTTAGATCATACAAATGCCAGTGGAGCATTCAAGAACATCAAACACAACTGGTTTTCTAACTTCTTTTAGGTTTTGAGTCTTAAAGCATTATGGAGATTATACGAGGATTCAAAAGTAACACAAATGAACCTTCTAGATACATAAAGCTAGGAAACTATAAGCAAATTGCACATAATGTCCTAAACTTTCTAGCAACTAACACATTTGGCCATTTGATATAAAGTTTTTGCAAGATCCTCTTCAACTAATACCCCATTAACTACAAAACCTTTTCTAACAAGTATGTTTCAACCAATAAATCCGTTTGATGATATAAAATTTGAATTCACTCTCCCCCTCAATCAATGACCCATATTCTAGTTAAATATTTGAAGTCGTTGATTGAGTGACAAATTTTATGCACAATCCAAGTATAAAAGAATTTCAAGCAACACATAATCACCAAGTGTCTCACAAATAATTTTCAGAAGAATCATAGAATGAAAACTATTTGTATACAAAGAAGATTTCTCTTCTTTTTCAAGAAATGATGCACTGAAACGTACATCAGATCGAAGAAACATGGATATAAAGTAACCCATGCCCAGGTGAACATCACCTAGTTGGAGGAACAGCCGTCTTTTTGGCTACATGCTTTCCCCAGTTTGAAGCGCGGGTTGCTATCTAAAGTAATAGCAAGCCATTTAGACATGTTTTAACCATCCATTTTAACTTCTGCTCGAGCTTCATTTAAAGACCCGTGCCATTATTGAATGACATTTCTAAGTCCGTAAATGTTATTGATAAACAGAAGACATGCCTAGGTGAAGCTATTTTTGGTATTTTCTAATTTTTTAATTTTTATGGTTTTTCTGGTTTTACGTTTCTCTATTTACAATTAGCAAGATTTCTATATATCTATTTAAAAAAATGGTATAAGATATGAAAAAGAATGTAAGAAGCAAAATATATACAAGGATACGAACCAGAAATCATTACTCCTCAGCATTCTGAATCTTCTCCGCATTCATCACTTGACTTGCTGAAGAGCAATGTGAGCACTTTTAATCAGGGATTGATTCTGGCTTTTCACTCTCCCCGAATTAGTGCTCTCCCCCAATCTGACAACCTTTCCTGATGAACACCCATAATAGGAAGAAGAAGAAGACTTTGGATGAACGCCCATAATATGAAGAAGTCTTTTGATAACCAAATGCATGCCGTCTTTAGTCTTCTAACACTCCCGTCCTTGAGTAACGCCGTCAAAAACCTTGGGCATCTTTTCGATAGTTTAAGTTGAGCCTCAACTGAAATCTAGCTTAACCTCACAACTCATCAAACAAGAACTGTCATGAGATTAGGTTAAAATCAAGTTGGACCTAACCTTAAACTACAGAACAACTTGAACCTAACTTAACTCCACAACTCATCAAACAAGAACTGTCATGGGATTAAGTTAAATATCAAGTTGTAAGAAAAGAGCTCAACATGTTTTGACTGTGGAGAAGACTGTAGACTCAACCTTCTTCAAGATTGCCCAATGTGGAGGAACAAAATACCAATCATCTTTATCTCACCAAATGTCTTCCAGTAACCTCACATGTAACCCATCAGCCCGCAGCATACACATGAGATGATAACTCCCAACAGAGAATGTAGAATAGACTAACGACTCGACCTTCTTTAGTCTTAAGTATAACACCAAAGTAACAAGTTGAACCACTGATCATCTATAGTATGTATCCATCCTTGGATATTAAGCCCTGATCACGTGAACCTGTTGTTCGTCCTTGATGTACACATTCTCTCTCCCCTGATGGTTACGATTAATCAGCCCATGACATAACAGTGAAACGTAAATACCAAGGTAACAAGTTGAACCACTGATCATCTCTGCGGTTATCAACACCGGAATAAATGATTAAGCCCGATCACGTGAACATGCTGTGCGTCCTTGGTGTACACATTTCTCTCCCCCATGATGGTTACGATTAATCGGAATCATCATCATGATGTGTACATGTAGCCTAATGACGTGTACATGAAGCATTGACTAGAAACCCTTTGATGCTGATTGAACCAGCCCGTGAGAATATGTAGATTAGCATTCCATGACCATGTTCTTCAACACCTTGAAAGACGAAGGAAGAAGTAGTGTTGGAGAACCATGGTTTGCACGACTCCTGAACTGACGTATTCAGGAGTCGTATGACCATTTCTCAATCATCAACCAACATGTAGAATAATATTCACCCTTTCCCCCCCCCCCCTCAAAAATTGCATATGCCTACCAACTGCAATTTTTGATTATTGAACTAGTGAATATGAATACCATCAACGGTAAGTAACTCCACTTGACGGTACTTGAAGACTGACATGTTGTTTATTCACCATTTTCCCCCTCAAAAATTGCATATGCCTGTCAACTGCAATTTTTGGTTGAATAAGTGAATAAGAATATACTCCTATATGCGCCGATCCACTTGAAGACTGAATAAGCACGGAAAGAGCATGAAACTTGTTGATGAGAATGGCCATAAATAAGAAGATTCCTCTTCTTTTGAAGATAAAGTGCACTCAAGCGTACACTTTTCTTTTCTTTGACGAACGAGGCCTGCACTGAAGTGTACAGACGTCATTATGATGAAGAGCGAGGCCTGCACTGATGTGTACAGACGTCATTATCTCTCTCTTTACTACTTCTCTCATCTAACTCGTTAACAACCCCATTATCATTTTATCGGCTTGATGTCGTGACCACTGATGGAGAAAAACCCAATATGATGAACTTGAGACTGAAGTAATATAACCCGAACTTGTGACTCAAACTTGTACTAATGCGTGACAAAGAGCGGTGTAGAGACTTCGTGCAACATTGAATCCCTAAGTACTCTATACTCTTCAACCAACCAACCAACAAGTATAAGACGTACATCACCTCTTGGATATCCACAACTTCGTGTGACACTGAGCACTACAACGTAACTCCTTAAAGTGATAGTTATTTTGTAATAGAGAGAAAGAAAAAATAACTAGATATCCAAGTCCTTGTCATTGTACTGAAAGCTCGAACAAGGATCTCGAAGAATCTTCATCCAACCTCCCTGATATCTTCAGATACTAAGTACACGCACTCATGAAATTTCACTTCAGCTTCAAATAAACAATAATGAATTAACGCCGTAGTCACGTCTTGTGGTTAATGCCCAAATCTAGCCCTTTATGATGCTTAACTGAACTTTGATAGTGGTTTTAACCCGATCATGGTTAAGAGCACATAGTCCATTCTCACGGGATTTTACAAATCTATGATTTAAACCGAGAAATAAGTTCTTTCGCGGGATTTTACAAAACCAAGAAGAAACCGTGAGATAGTAATAGATTGAATGTGGCATGACTGATTTGATATTGGAGAACATCAGTTTGGGTTAAGAATATCTTGTGAGAATTACAGTTCACATCACAACTTTTAAAACCTTTGTCCAACTAACCAACTTTGTACACAGATTAGTGACCACATGATGAAGGAAACCCGATATACCAATACTGAAAACTGAAGTAGAAGTCCCCAAATTTGTTACTTAAGCTTGCACTAATGTTGGAAGAACGGTGTAGAGAATTAATGCTCCAAGCAAATCTCTAAGTGCTCAATACCCAACCAAAGTATGAGACATTAACACCTCTTGCGATTATCGACATCGTCATTGACGTGTGACACTGAGTACTCCAATAACTCTTAAGTGATAGTTACCCCGACTGCTGGTAACTAGATAACCCAAGTCTTCAACTTAAATTTTGAGCACGAGCAAGTTATCATTGAAGGTCATGCATCCAACCAACCCCGACTTCAAGATAAAATAAGTAGACGCCTTCGTGAAATTTAGCTTCAATTTCAAATGAGGAATACCAAATGAACATTGTGATCATCTTGTGTTGTTGACTAGCCAAAAGGAGAAGAAACATGCGCTAATTCTCCCCCTCAAAAAGGACATGAAATGACCTTTTTGCCAAAGTTGAGAGTCCGTGATGGTTGTGAATTTGTCAGGCACAATACATGGAAAGAGACAAATAAAACTATTGCAACGAAGATGGTGATTGAGACTCTCTTGAAGTAACCCCTTACTTGTCTCCTCATCAATAGTTTAGCAGATTAATAAATTCCCTGAAGCTCATAATATGCCAAAACCGCTTGATGAAATATGTTTAACTTTAGAATGTAAAAGGTTAAACCACGTCTCTGAACAACCACCTCTTGTCTTTAAGTCTGACCACCTCTTGAGAAGATCTTGTACTACAATCCCATTAGAAGCTTGAGAAACAACAATCACTTGATGAAGCTTGATAAAGGACAAGTTCGCGACTTATACTTGCACTAAGTTTGTGATTTAGAACTTATATTGAGCACAACAACGTAACTCCTTTAAATATAGGTAGTGATATATACCCAACCTTCCATCCGTTATTGTATATATCCACTTCGTGAACATCCAAGTCTAATCACCTTAATCACCTTAAATTGCAAATTGTGATTTAGAACCTATATTGAGCACAACAACGTAACTCCTTTAAATATAGGTAGTGACATATACCCAACCTTCCATCCTTTATTGTATATATCCACTTCTTGAACATCCAGGTCTAATCACCCTAAATACGCTCGAGCAAGGGTCATCAAACATCGTGCATCCATCCACCCCGAGATGTTTGTGACACTAAGTACACCAACCCGTGAATTAACAAACCAACCAAGTCACCATAATTTCCCAATTCCTGCCGATCTTGGAGCACAAACTTATCCCGAAAAATTAGTCACACCCCATAAGTTTTATTAAGTCAAAATCCAAGACCAGCCTACTTGTCCAAAATTAATTTCACGGGATTTTACAGCTCTTGAGATTCAAACCGAGAAATCGAATCTTTCGCGGGATTTTCTAAAATCTACAAGAGAAACCGTGAAATCAACAAGAACAACCAAGAGTGAACTGCAATACTGATCTTCGAAATTCAAGTCAAAGAAGTCAAATTTCAACTTGATCAAATTGTAGCAAGTCAAGTCACAGATTGTCAACTTGCAACAAGTCAGATTGCAATCAACCAAATCACAATTAGTCAAATCGCAAGAGTCAACTTGCAACGTCATATCGCAACTGGTCAAATCGCAATCCGTCAAGTCGCAACAAGTCAAAACATAACTTGACAAATCACAATTAATCAAATTGCAATTTGTCAACCGTAACTCAAATTGAAAAGATCAAATTGTAGGCTCACTCAAATCAAGGGCACCAATAGGACAGTGCTGTCAAATCCACAACTTTGTAAGCACGATGACATTCATAGAGATATTGTAAATCCAAACATACCGTAAACCTAGAAAGTTTTGGATCAAATCTTTCAGATTTTTCAACCATAGCAATATTGAGTTTGGCGGTTAGAGGTTTAGAATTTGCATTAATGTTAAACGTGACTTGGTCATTGTCTACCCGAAGGGTTATTTCTTCGCCATAGACATCAATAAAGCTCGCCCGGTCCTTAAAAAGGATCTCCCGAGAATGAGAGGTACACGGGAATCGCATTCAAAATCCACAACCACGAAATCGGCCGGGAAATGAAACTTTCCTACTTTGACAAAAACGTCTTCAGCAACGCCTTTAGGAATAGTTTCAGTGCGATCTGCTAATTCAAGAGTCATCCTTGTGGGAGTCAGTGCCGGGAGTGAAAGTTTGTTCCACACGGAAAGTGGCATCAGGTTGATGCTTGCACCGAGATCGGCCAAGGCATAGCATTTAACCATTCCCGGGAATTCGCAAGGAATGAGAAATTTACCAGGGTCTCCTAACTTTTCTGGAAGTTTTTTAAGGAGCACAGCTGAGCAAGTCTCATTTAACGGAGTTTTTGCCAATTCAACTAACTTCTCTTTGTTGCTTAAAAGACTTTTGAATTGAGAAGCGAATTTCGGCATATACAGCAAGGCATCAACAAAACTAATATTGTAAAACCCTAAAAATTCAAAACATGTAAAAAGACCAAATTGCCCCTACAAGTTATCCAAGACATTTTGATTCGTATTTATGAGATAATACTTGAACGATTCGCGACATTTGGAACCTTAAAACCTTATGATAAAATAAATAAACTTATATATACATACAATACATGTACACGCCTAGAAAGAAAATAATTCATGAAACAAATGAACCAAGACTTGGAAATGGACTACACTCTTGATTGATTTAAACTTGTAAACATTCAAATCACAATCCCAAAAATATCGGCTCTTCCTTTTTGTTTCTCAATCCCATCACACGGTTTATTAATAAACCGTATATCCCACAAATCTTCTTCTTTAAAAATAAAAAAAACACAATACACTTTTTGAGAAACCCTAAACTCTATACAAAAAAATATATTCGGCTGCCATTCTTTTTCCTGGTTCTGTTCCATTTGATTCGAGGTATACAAGGGAGCGTTTGATCGAGTTTCTTGGAGGCTAGATTGTGGGGGTTGCTGCTTCGAGGGCTACTCGTGGTGGGGCTCAGTTTCTGGTTCGAATTGGGGTTTGTATCCGTGGGTTTTGGTGCTGATCAAAGGAGGGTTTTGGTTAGGTTCTCGGCTGGAAAACTTGGTGTTCGATCCTTGTCCTTGAAGTCCTTGTAACACGCATCTAGGGTAAAGTTATCATACCTTGTTCAGTTCATCTGTTCCTTTGTTCGACTCTTGTTGCTATTTTGTTTCAGTTTTGGTTTCTTTATCGACAAATACATGAACACATAAAATCATAAAACTCACCACATGAAATAACGAATGGAGAGCTTATATTATCGACCATGAATCTGTTTCTTTTCGAATCGATTGTACATGTTATGACCCGCACACATACGACCCATAACCTGTTTTGTACATCGTCTTGTCGAGCTAAAAAAAAAGTAATACGTGTTTGTTTCGTTTCTGTTTCAAATCGTACAAAAATAAATAAAAAAGGGTGTCGCGGGTTTATTTTGTATCACGAGGTATATGTTGTGACACGTGACGTCCCGCGAGCTGTTTTGTATCGTGTATGAGTGAGTCGTTTTGGGTCATGTTTGAACGTTTTTTTGGTCGTCAATAATGCTGCATAAACACTCCTAAGAATCTGTTTTAGAATAGACGTAAACGAAGCATGCAAACCTGAGTTAAGCTAAATAAAATGGAAGGGAAGCATGCGTATAAATATCTATAACATGAAATGATAAAATACTTACGTCATTATGGAGTTCTTTTGACTATTTGAATCAGTTGCATGCATAAGTTATATAGAAAACTTCACATAAAATCATAACTATATCACGTAATATAATGAACTGAAACCTTCATGTAATTAGCATGCTTTTGTTGTTTTATAACAGTTTTAGATGCGTGGGTTATGGCTTAATTGGGTTAGAATAAAATTGGTTTAAGAGCTAAACTTTATGAGCTAATGAGAAGAGACTAAAGCATGCATGTATAAGAATAAAGGATCACATGAAATCACAAAAGAGTCATCATATATGTTCGATCTATAATCTGTTATCATTGGATCTATTGATTCACATTTGACCTATACATATACACGACCTAAGCAGGTTTTAAAACAAGTCATTTTGAGTTATAAATGGTGTAAAGCATGTGCACTTGTTTGGCTTATTTTACATTTAAAAAGGGGTGTGTGTCGCAACTTATTTAAACAACAAGAGAAGTGTTTGTCTCGGCATATTTTAACAAGAGGGTGTCATGGACTTGTTGATAATGACTTAACCTAAATGAGAATATGGGAATCTTTCTAATTATGGGAACTTTCTAAAAAAAAAATAGAAACTTACCAAATATGGAAACCTACTTAAAATGGAAAGTTACTTAAAATGGAAAGGTTTGTAATTCTTTGCTACCCCTCTAGGTGTGAAGAAGGAGAGGACCTGACTTTGATCCATCTTGTTCATTTTGATTTGTGCTTTGCTTTGGAATAAGGTACAGATATTCTGCCCTTTTTAATAAGGTGCCTTCAGTCTCTTGAACACTGATTTGATAATTGAACCTTGACCTTTGCTATGAACCTTTGACATTTGAACCTTTGGCATATGAACCTTTTGATATGAACTTTCGATATGAACCTTGAGATTCGGACTATGACTATATGAACCTTTGCTTTGATATGAACTCTTTGCTATGCACCTTTGATATTTGAACCTTTGACCTTTGACCTTTGACCCCAGTTTGATACTACGAGCCAAATTTGTTTCCTAGCCATGAAGGTAACATGGCCGTGCCATTGATGCACCAATGGCATGACTCTTGTGTGGTCAGAGTGATTAACCACACCGTCCCCATTTTGATTTGATATGAGCTCACTATGATATGATTTGATATGGCCAATATGATTTGTTTGGGGGGCGTATGGATGCATCCTAGATTTGATTTGTATGTGATTGGATATATTTGTATTTGGTGACTGATGATGGGTGCAGTCCACGTCTTTCACATATTTGGGAGCTGATCACTCCACTTTGATACATGAGGACACCCCTCATATTATCTGGTTACTATAGAGGCATCCCCTCTGGACTACTACAGGATTTGGATATTTGATTTGTTTTGGGCTCGTGGTGGATGACTGTCCTAACCTTTACTCTTGTACCTTATTTATATCTCTTTCATTATGTTTCGTTTGTTTCGTTTCCGTTTATTATATATATCTGTTCACTGGGCTTTTTAAGCTCAGCCGCGTTTCTTTTCCCGCGGCAGGTATCTAAGCTAGGAGCTTTTGGATTATGCTTTGGATGGGATGAGAGTTAAATGGAGCTTTGACCTTAGATGACCACCTTTATCTTATGATTTTGTTTTGGTCATGGATTTCATTTGTATTCGTACCTTTGGATTATTTCCTTTCCTTGAACTTATGTATTATTCAAGTCGTGTTGACTTGACTTTCTTTTATGAATTTGTTTAAGACTTCCGCTGTGTTATTATGTATGCTTTGATTTGTCACCATAATGTGATGCTTCTACCCTTGTCGGGTTGGGGTGTTACAATTATGGTATCAGAGCCCAGGCTGCGACCTGTAGTACATAAGCATGGCCTGTGAGTCTTATGGACCCTAGGATTTGACCCTTAAGGCTTAAGTTTTGACTGGTGAGGTTTTGGGTAGTCTTAGGTTCTGTTTCGTCTTCCATTTCGTGCTTATTCTCTTATATTGTTGCTAATCGTTTTCGAAATCATTCAGATGGTGAATACTCGACATCAGGAATATAATGGAGCGACCCCTGATTTTCAGGCCATGATAGCAGAAGCTTTGGCCAACGCTCTTCCTAATTTGGTGACTCAGATTACCAACAATATTCAGAATGGGGCAGGTTCTTCCGGAGGTGGTGGTGCAGGTTCAGGTCCAGGTAATGGTGGTGGAGGTGCTCCACCAGTTGGTATCCATGTCTGGATTGAGAGGTTTAACAAGCTCAAACCCCTCACTTTCCGTAAAGCTGCCGTCCCCACTGAGGCGGAAGACTGGATTATCCACATGGAAAAGATATTTAAGGTTTTGGGTTGTCCAGATGAGTTTAAGACGAGATTGGCTGCATTTAAGTTTGAAGGCGATGCACAGAGCTGGTGGACAGCTTATGTCCAGGCACAGGAGCAGGGTTTTGAGGAGACTTGTACTTGGGAGGATTTTATGGGTATCTTTTATAAGCAGTACATCCCAGTGGCTGAACAGCAGCGATATGAGCGGGAGTATGGGAACATCCGTCAGGGGGATCAAGAGACGACTGTGGAGTTTATGCAGCGATTTATGAGGCTGGCCAGTTTCGTTGGGCCAGAGGTTACGGGAGATGCTTACCGTCAGGCTAAGACGTTTAAGTGGGCGTTAAAGAAATGGATATTGGACCGTATCGTGAATACGCCTTATGATGATGTGGCTGCGGTTGCAAACGACGCTCGCAACATCGAGATGTTGCATAGTGATAGCAGTGGTTTTAATAAGCGTGATAGGGATGGTAACCGGGTGCATTCCAGGGGACAGAATCAGCAGGGACAGGGTCAAGATTTCAGAGGTAGACAGGATCAGGCATCCGAGCAGAGAGGTCGACAGGACCACAGGTATGATCAGCGTGGTCGCCAGGACCGGGACTACAGTCAGAGACGACAGGATTCTCGGGGTTATGATCGGCAGGCTTCTGGGAGGAGTGGGTACAACAACAACAACAACCCACGTCAGTATCGTGATCAGACTACTCGGGGTGCTCAGTCGGGTTATCAGTCAGGTTCTTCTGGGCAGAAGAGGACTAATGAAGTGTTACCTCCTCCACCGCTTTGTTCCACATGTGGAAAGCCTCATCCGGGGCCATGTCACAGGGTTACTGGTGGTTGCTTCACATGCGGGTCTCTTTCTCATCGAGTGAAGGACTGCCCACAGGGAAAACAGGTTGTTCCATCAGGTTCGGGTAGGCCAGCTCCTACTTCTGGTCGGGTTTATTCTCTCACACGTGATCAGGCGGCAGGCACGTCAGGTACCATTACCGGTTATCTTTATATTGGAGATCGTATTGTTTTTGCTTTATTTGACACCGGTGCTACACATTCTATAATATCTAATACGCTTGCCAAGAAAATAAATATAACTCCAACACCATTGAATAATCTTATATCTATCTCCACTCCTATGAAAACCCAAGTCACCATCGATTGTGAATATGTAAATTGTCCGCTAAGATTTGATGATTGTGTTCGCCCGGCTAATTTGCTTCCCCTCGATATGATTGATTTTGATATAATTTTGGGTATGGACTGGTTGTCTTTCCATAAGGCCACCATCGACTGTCATGCCAGAAGTGTAAGTTTTGGCAATATTCATCATCCGGATTTTGTGTATCACGGTTCTCAGCCTTTGAAATCTGTTAAACTTATTTCTGCTATGAAAGCGCGGACTCTAATCTCTCATGGTTGCCAAGGGTTTTTGGCCTCTGTTAAAGACACGTCTTCTCAGGGACCTGATGTTAGTAGTGTTCCCATTGTTCGGGAGTTCGCTGATGTCTTTCCCGAAGAACTTCCTGGTCTTCCTCCCACCAGAGAAGTTGAATTCAGTATTGATCTAGTTCCCGGTGCTGAGCCTATCTCTAAGGCTCCGTACCGAATGGCTCCAGTTGAACTCAAAGAATTGAAAGTACAGTTAGAAGAGTTATTGGAGAACGGTTTTATTCGTCCGAGTGTCTCTCCCTGGGGCGCTCCTGTGTTATTTGTGAAAAAGAAGGATGGTAGTATGCGCCTTTGTATTGATTACCGGGAGCTCAACCGCATTACTATCCGTAACCGTTATCCCCTTCCGCGCATCGACGATTTGTTTGATCAGTTACAAGGGGCAAAGCATTTCTCTAAGATTGATTTGAGATCGGGTTACCATCAGCTTCGTGTGAGGGAACAAGATGTTCCCAAGACTGCCTTTCGCACCCGCTATGGTCATTACGAATTCCTGGTTATGCCTTTCGGCTTGACCAATGCTCCGGCCGTATTCATGGACCTTATGAACCGGGTTTTTCACGAGTTTCTCGATAAATTTGTTATTGTCTTCATCGATGATATTCTGGTCTATTCGAAATCTAAGGAGGAGCACGAACAGCATCTTCGAACTGTGTTGGAGATTCTTAGACAGAAGAAGTTGTACGCGAAGTTTTCTAAGTGTGAATTCTGGTTGAGTCAGGTCGCGTTTCTGGGTCACATTGTTTCTGCAGAGGGTATCACTATGGACCCAGCGAAGGTCGAGGCTATCACTAAATGGCCTAGACCTACAAATGTGACTGAGGTGAGAAGTTTTCTGGGGCTCGCAGGTTATTATCGTCGTTTCGTTGAAGGTTTCTCGCGGCTGGCCTTGCCATTGACGCAGTTGATGAGAAAAGGGGAGAAATTTGTATGGACTGAGGAGAGGGAGAACAGTTTTGAGGAGCTTAAGCAGAGATTAGTGTCGGCACCTATTCTGACTCTTCCGTCTGGTTCGGGTGGTTTCCAAATTTATAGTGATGCCTCTAAAAAGGGTTTGGGTTGCGTTTTAATGCAGCACGGAAAAGTCATCGCCTATGCTTCGAGGCAACTGAAGCCGTATGAAGAAAATTATCCGACGCACGATTTGGAATTGGCTGCAGTGGTTTTCGCTCTTAAGATATGGCGGCATTATCTCTACGGCGAGTCTTGTGACATTTTCACCGACCACAAAAGCCTCAAATATATTTTCACGCAGAAGGAGCTAAATATGAGGCAGAGGCGATGGTTGGAGCTCTTGAAAGATTACGATACTCACATCCAGTATCATCCCGGCAAGGCAAATGTTGTTGCCGACGCTCTTAGCCGGAAGTCGGGTATGGTTGCTAGTCTGAATTTTGAGCCTCGGATTCTAAATGATTTAGAGATCCTTGATGTTGAGTTTTGTGTTCGGGGTTGTGGTGGTTACTGGGCTAGTCTAAAGGTTGAGTCCAATCTCATCCTGCGGATTAAAGAAGCCCAGAAAGATGACGGTGAACTCTGGGCTATTGTGCAGAATGTGGAAGATGGAAAGCAATCTGAGTTCCGTGTTGATGAGTTTGGTGTGGTATGGTTCGAGGATCGGCTTTGTGTTCCTAACGATCCTGATCTGCGAGAGGCGGTTTTGTCAGAGGCGCATAGTTCTCCCTTTACTATACATCCGGGTTCCACAAAGATGTACCGAGACCTGAAGCAGCATTTTTGGTGGAACGGCATGAAACATGATGTGGCATCTTTCGTAGCTAGGTGTTTGGTTTGTCAGCAGGTCAAGATCGAACACCAGAGAGCTGGTGGGTTATTACAGCCGTTAGATATTCCGACTTGGAAATGGGAGGAAGTTACGATGGATTTTGTTACGGGATTACCTATTACCAGAAGGAAACATGACGCGATTTGGGTAGTAGTTGATCGGCTGACTAAATCTGCTCATTTCATACCCATTCGTGTGAAGTACGGTGTTAATAAGTTGGCGGAAATCTTTAGGCAGGAGATTGTTAGGCTTCACGGTATGCCCACGGCCATTATTTCTGATAGAGATCCACGTTTTACTTCTAGATTCTGGAGGGGTTTACACAAGGCTTGGGGTGCACGACTCAAATTCAGTACGGCTTTCCACCCTCAGACAGATGGTCAGTCAGAGCGGACCATCCAGACATTGGAGGACATGCTAAGGGCATGTGCGTTAGAGTGGACGGGTAATTGGGACGAGTATCTTTGTTTAGTAGAGTTCGCTTACAACAACAGCTGGCATGCTAGTATTCGGATGGCTCCTTTCGAGATGTTGTATGGGCGGAAATGTAGAGCACCCGTTTGTTGGAACGAAGTAGGAGAACGTGCTATTGAGGGTCCGGAGTTGGTTCAGATCACGAATGAGAAGGTAGATGTGGCTAAGGAGAAGTTGAAAGAAGCTCGGACACGTCAGAAAAGTTATGCGGATAAACACCGTCGTGATTTGGAGTTTCAGGTTGGCGATCGGGTTTTCCTTAAGGTTTCACCGTTTCGGGGAGTTAAACGTTTTGGAATCAAGGGCAAGCTGAGTCCTCGATTCATTGGACCGTTCGAGATCTTGGAACGTATTGGAGAGGTTTCCTACCGTCTAGCTCTACCTCCCCAGCTTTCGCATGTGCATGATGTATTCCATGTATCTCTCCTACGGGGATACAACTATCATCCTCTTCATGTGGTATCTTATCCTCTCGATCAGATTCAGCCGGATATGTCTCTTCCGGAGGAGCCGGAAGCGGTTCTGGATCGCCAAGAGCGAGTTATGAGACGTAAAGTCATTCCTTTTGTTAAGATTCTTTGGCGGAACCACCCAGAGCGGGAAGCTACCTGGGAGACTGAGGAGTCTATTCGTGCTAGTTATCCTCATTTTGTATTCTGATCTGGTATGTCTCTATTTTGTTTTCGTTCCATTTCAGTTCTACTTCTTTGCAAATTTCGAGGACGAAATTTTTTCATTTAGAGGGGAAGAGTTGTAAAACCCTAAAAATTCAAAACATGTAAAAAGACCAAATTGCCCCTACAAGTTATCCAAGACATTTTGATTCGTATTTATGAGATAATACTTGAACGATTCGCGACATTTGGAACCTTAAAACCTTATGATAAAATAAATAAACTTATATATACATACAATACATGTACACGCCTAGAAAGAAAATAATTCATGAAACAAATGAACCAAGACTTGGAAATGGACTACACTCTTGATTGATTTAAACTTGTAAACATTCAAATCACAATCCCAAAAATATCGGCTCTTCCTTTTTGTTTCTCAATCCCATCACACGGTTTATTAATAAACCGTATATCCCACAAATCTTCTTCTTTAAAAATAAAAAAAACACAATACACTTTTTGAGAAACCCTAAACTCTATACAAAAAAATATATTCGGCTGCCATTCTTTTCCTGGTTCTGTTCCATTTGATTCGAGGTATACAAGGGAGCGTTTGATCGAGTTTCTTGGAGGCTAGATTGTGGGGGTTGCTGCTTCGAGGGCTACTCGTGGTGGGGCTCAGTTTCTGGTTCGAATTGGGGTTTGTATCCGTGGGTTTTGGTGCTGATCAAAGGAGGGTTTTGGTTAGGTTCTCGGCTGGAAAACTTGGTGTTCGATCCTTGTCCTTGAAGTCCTTGTAACACGCATCTAGGGTAAAGTTATCATACCTTGTTCAGTTCATCTGTTCCTTTGTTCGACTCTTGTTGCTATTTTGTTTCAGTTTTGGTTTCTTTATCGACAAATACATGAACACATAAAATCATAAAACTCACCACATGAAATAACGAATGGAGAGCTTATATTATCGACCATGAATCTGTTTCTTTTCGAATCGATTGTACATGTTATGACCCGCACACATACGACCCATAACCTGTTTTGTACATCGTCTTGTCGAGCTAAAAAAAAAGTAATACGTGTTTGTTTCGTTTCTGTTTCAAATCGTACAAAAATAAATAAAAAAGGGTGTCGCGGGTTTATTTTGTATCACGAGGTATATGTTGTGACACGTGACGTCCCGCGAGCTGTTTTGTATCGTGTATGAGTGAGTCGTTTTGGGTCATGTTTGAACGTTTTTTTGGTCGTCAATAATGCTGCATAAACACTCCTAAGAATCTGTTTTAGAATAGACGTAAACGAAGCATGCAAACCTGAGTTAAGCTAAATAAAATGGAAGGGAAGCATGCGTATAAATATCTATAACATGAAATGATAAAATACTTACGTCATTATGGAGTTCTTTTGACTATTTGAATCAGTTGCATGCATAAGTTATATAGAAAACTTCACATAAAATCATAACTATATCACGTAATATAATGAACTGAAACCTTCATGTAATTAGCATGCTTTTGTTGTTTTAGATGCGTGGGTTATGGCTTAATTGGGTTAGAATAAAATTGGTTTAAGAGCTAAACTTTATGAGCTAATGAGAAGAGACTAAAGCATGCATGTATAAGAATAAAGGATCACATGAAATCACAAAAGAGTCATCATATATGTTCGATCTATAATCTGTTATCATTGGATCTATTGATTCACATTTGACCTATACATATACACGACCTAAGCAGGTTTTAAAACAAGTCATTTTGAGTTATAAATGGTGTAAAGCATGTGCACTTGTTTGGCTTATTTTACATTTAAAAAGGGGTGTGTGTCGCAACTTATTTAAACAACAAGAGAAGTGTTTGTCTCGGCATATTTTAACAAGAGGGTGTCATGGACTTGTTGATAATGACTTAACCTAAATGAGAATATGGGAATCTTTCTAATTATGGGAACTTTCTAAAAAAAAAATAGAAACTTACCAAATATGGAAACCTACTTAAAATGGAAAGTTACTTAAAATGGAAAGGTTTGTAATTCTTTGCTACCCCTCTAGGTGTGAAGAAGGAGAGGACCTGACTTTGATCCATCTTATTCATTTTGATTTGTGCTTTGCTTTGGAATAAGGTACAGATATTCTGCCCTTTTTAATAAGGTGCCTTCAGTCTCTTGAACACTGATTTGATAATTGAACCTTGACCTTTGCTATGAACCTTTGACATTTGAACCTTTGGCATATGAACCTTTTGATATGAACTTTCGATATGAACCTTGAGATTCGGACTATGACTATATGAACCTTTGCTTTGATATGAACTCTTTGCTATGCACCTTTGATATTTGAACCTTTGACCTTTGACCTTTGACCCCAGTTTGATACTACGAGCCAAATTTGTTTCCTAGCCATGAAGGTAACATGGCCGTGCCATTGATGCACCAATGGCATGACTCTTGTGTGGTCAGAGTGATTAACCACACCGTCCCCATTTTGATTTGATATGAGCTCACTATGATATGATTTGATATGGCCAATATGATTTGTTTGGGGGGCGTATGGATGCATCCTAGATTTGATTTGTATGTGATTGGATATATTTGTATTTGGTGACTGATGATGGGTGCAGTCCACGTCTTTCACATATTTGGGAGCTGATCACTCCACTTTGATACATGAGGACACCCCTCATATTATCTGGTTACTATAGAGGCATCCCCTCTGGACTACTACAGGATTTGGATATTTGATTTGTTTTGGGCTCGTGGTGGATGACTGTCCTAACCTTTACTCTTGTACCTTATTTATATCTCTTTCATTATGTTTCGTTTGTTTCGTTTCCGTTTATTATATATATCTGTTCACTGGGCTTTTTAAGCTCAGCCGCGTTTCTTTTCCCGCGGCAGGTATCTAAGCTAGGAGCTTTTGGATTATGCTTTGGATGGGATGAGAGTTAAATGGAGCTTTGACCTTAGATGACCACCTTTATCTTATGATTTTGTTTTGGTCATGGATTTCATTTGTATTCGTACCTTTGGATTATTTCCTTTCCTTGAACTTATGTATTATTCAAGTCGTGTTGACTTGACTTTCTTTTATGAATTTGTTTAAGACTTCCGCTGTGTTATTATGTATGCTTTGATTTTTCACCATAATGTGATGCTTCTACCCTTGTCGGGTTGGGGTGTTACAGCAAGGCATCAACAAAACTAATATCGAAGTGTAATTTCTGGAAAATTTCCAAAAATTTCATCATTTGGTTGTTAGTTTTCTCTTGGAGCCTTTGATCATTAAGCCTTTGAGGATATGGGAGGTAAGGCTTAGTATTTGTCTTCGGAACATCGGGTTCCGGAATATAAGGTTTGGATTTAGGGGTACTGACTTCAGGAGTCTCATCAGATTCAAAGACAACTCCTGATTTGGAAACCGGAGGATGGACTTGTGCTGTACTTTGTGAGCTTGGAATTTGCACTTTGTCCGTGGTATTCTCCGTCTCTTTTTCCATTTCAAACAACGGAGGAGGAATAGGACCAGATGGTCCCTTATGAGCTTTACCACTACGTGTAGTGACAGCTTTGAGTTCACCCCTTGGGTTGACAACAGTGTTACTTGGGAGACCTCCCGAGGTAGAAGGTATATCAGTTAAAGACTTTTTGATCTGGTTTAATTGGGCAACCAATAACTGGTTTGTCTCACGTTGTGTCTTATTTGTTTCCTCTTGGGTTTTCATGAATTGCATAAGTAACTCATCTGAGGACGTCTGATTTCGGTTTGAACCTTAGTTTTGATTAAAATTTGGACCACGGTTTTGGTTAAAATTACCCTGATTCTGACCTCGGTTTTGATTGAAATTTTGGGAATTGTGGAAATTTTGTCCCTGATTTTGAACAAAGCGATTTTGATTATTCTGATTTGGCACGGGTGGAAAACCAGGTGGGACCATAGCATTCGGTGCTCGGTACTGAGTCTCAGCATGCGGACGGTACTGATTTTGGTTTACTGCAGCTACGGGAGCTGGGTAAACAGAAGCATCGGTTGCTTGACAATCATAATACGCATGTGGGCCACCACAAGTTTCACACACTTTGTTTATTGCTTTGATTTGTTCTGTTTTATGAATTTCACTTTTTAATTCTTTCATTTCCTTCATCATACAACGCATTGAGTCAGTTAAAAAGGCTAACTCAGATGAGTTACCAGATGAAGAAGAAGCAGGAGTGACAGGAACATTCACTTTGTTTCGAGAAATAGGAACTTTTGATTTATTTTCACAAATTTCGACCACCTCTCTAGGTTTACGATTCAAGATATTGCCACCGGAGGCTGCATTAAGTGCATCTTGATCGTTTTGGGTTAACCCATTATAAAAAGTATTTATCTGTTGTAACACATTGAAATCGTGATGTGGGCATTTTCTTAGGAGATCTTTAAATCTGTCCCATGCCTCTCCGAAATTTTCATCAAAACCTTGACGAAATCCAGCAATTTCATTTTTTAGATTAGTCGTCTTTGATGGAGGGAAGAAATAATTTACAAATTTCTTTACGAGATCTTCCCAGGTTTCAATGGATCGAGGGGGTTCTTTATCCAGCCAAATCCGGGCTGCCCCCTCAAGTGAGAATGGAAATAGCATCAATTTGATCACTGTTTGCGGCACATTCTTGTAATTGATTGTGGAGGTCAACTTGTTGAACCAACGAATGTGTGCATATGGATCCTCTCGTTCAAACCCGTGGAATTGGTTTGTGGACACGAGCTGAATCAGATGTGTTTTCAGTTCAAAATGATCAGAATCGATGACTGGTAAAACGATGGCATCTCCATAACCCTCGGTGGGTGCCTGGAGCATTTCAGCCATGGTGCGTTCGTCTGCCATATTTTCAGTGAGAACAGTACGAATCTCGGGTTCGACTATTTGGGCAGCACGTCTACGATTACGTCTTCTCGGAATTTCTACGAGTTCACGTAAAGGACTTGATGACGTGGAAGAACGAGTGCGCATGCACTAAGTAAAATATTCCAATTAAAACAAGACAGAAGCAAAACACAAGTGAACTTAAACCAATAATCAACAAGCGTACGGTAGCTCTCTAAAAGATAAACGCACAGAGTGGCGGAGAAGCAAAGGTGGGCAATTAAGCTCCTTAAAAACCCGCTTCTTTCAGTCCGACAATTTAATGTCAAACTTCCTTAAACCTCCTTTATAGTTTGTTTAGCAATCAAAGGTGAGCCGATATTCGCAAGTGATACAGAGGCAAGTTTTAAATCTATGGTTTGGGAACTTATTATGGTCGTACCCCCAGTTAGGTAGTACTCTGTTTTGGTTCTCGATGGTAATTTTTTATTGTTATTTATTATTAACAAAGAAAACGGAAATTATTTTTGGTGTTTTTATTTTTTATATGATAATAATAATAATAATATATATAGAAAAGAAAAAGAAAAATATTTTTGTATTTTATATTGTTTTTGGGAAATAGGAACTTCTGATAGAAGGATCTCGAATCACTAATCGCTAAAACTTACACAACTGTCGCAGCACACCTCCCCGGCAGCGGCGCCAAAATTTGATCCGTTCCAAACCGGTTATCTTTTATTTCTCTATCACACAAGTCAACCACTTGTGAATGGTCAACCGTAATAAATGATAAAAGGCAAACAGTCTCGGAACGAATGCTCGTGTGTAGTGTGAACCAGGCAAGTGATCACCTGGGTCGTTTCCCAACGAGGTGTGAATGGAAAACTGTGAAAAGCTTTGGATTAAAGTGATTGATGAATCAGATATTTTTGATTTTGCTTTTTTATACTAATGAACAATTTAAATATACAAAACAAATGTAACGCGATTAAAATTAAACTAAAATGCGCGACAGGAAATCTAAAATGGGACAAAAAATAAAAGTTATGAAATTTAAAACCTAAAAATGTAAAATTACTTAAAACTTATTTAAAAACTTAAATTATATTTTTTTATACTTTTTATCTATTTATTATTAATTATTTATTATTTAATTATTAATTAAACTAATTAAATTTATAAAAAATACTAAATGAACAAGGAAAATTCTAAAACTTTTTCTAAAAATATTACTGAGTAAATAAAAGCTAAGAAAATTATAAAAATGAAAATTACTAAATTAAATTTTTAAAAAGATAAATTCTATTAAATAGAAGCTATCACTTTATTTCTATTTTTGGTTTTTCTTAAGGACTAAAAATGAAATTATATTTTTCCTGGATTAAAATTAACAAAAGAAAATTATGAAAATTGAAATTATATTTTTCTGATTTTTATATTTTTTATTATAATTTAATTACTAATTAAACTAATTAAATGGATTAAAAATAGTAAAATTATCCAAAAAAAATTACGAAACTTTTTCTATAAATACTACAAGTTATTTCTGAGCTAATAAAATTAAAATGGAAAAGCTAGCTTATACGGATAAGCTACAAATAAGCTGGAAAAGCTAATAAGCTAAATATACTAAGCTGTTAACTGATATTTAAATATCTAAAGGTGTAAATGTTTAATCAAAAACGAGTACTAGCCCAGTGGTTGAGTCTTTGGCCTAGTGTACAAGAGGTCACGAGTTCGAATCCCATACTGACCTATTTTGCTAAACTTTATTTTTTTTAATTTTCTTTTTACACTTTTACTAACAAGCTAGAATTAAGTAACTTTTGTGAATTTGCTTTTACTGAAAAGCTTCTAATAAGCTTGTGCAACCTTTAAATCCAAACAGTTGAGTTTTCTTTTGCTCAAGTGAGATTTTGAAATATAAGAGCTAGCCAAATGATCATACAAGCTAGAATCAAACCAAGAACAAACAATCTTAATCACAAGTAACACAAATAAGCTAATGGCAACAATCAAACAAGCAATTACAAGCAAAACAAAAAAATCAACAAGCTGGGCTGCTACTGATGTAGCAGCAAAACAGCGGCTAAGGGACCAACTTTGGTGCTATCTAGGGGGCTCACAAGGGTGCTTAAGCTCATAAACTTGGTACCAATAGAAAGGTGGGTAGCTTAGGAGTCCAAAGAGCCAAGGGGGGGGGGGGGTTGTTGTGCCCACTGTGGAGTCCTGTGGGACCCATAGAAGTTGGGGTGTTGGGGAGGTCTGCTGTGCACCAGGGCTATCTTGCCCAATTCGAGGGCCTTTTTCGATGCCTAAGAGAGTTCTAAAAATCGAATTGAAAATTCCCTAGTGAGACTAGCTGGTAGAGATTAACTATGAAAAGGAACTAGCTAAATCGGGCTTGTGGTTAGCGAGCTAAAAATCATGCAAGTTTCCAAAAACTCACAAAAGGACTGCTATATGCAGTCCGCTTGGGTTGATGTTGTGCTATTTTGTGCACAACTTGTGCAGGTGGTCTAAACTTCTAAGAACACACTAAGTGAGCAAAATGAAGTACAAAAATGCTAAGGAATAGATCTGAACAAGCTTGCAGCTGCTAAGAGCTTGTTTGAGCTATCTAGTGGCTGAATTGGTCACAGTGGGTGTAAAATGGCTATAACTTGCTAAGTGGCTGATCAGAAAGTAGAAATAGCTTCTAGGGACTGTAAGAAGCTTGTACAAACTTGGACAATTGGTCAAGCTACAGTAACGGTGTGTTTTGGCTTGTGACAGCTACTAAACCAAACAGTCCTTTTGGGACTGTTATGGTATTTTTGAACTTAACCTGTGTAGTTGAGCTTCGAATTGACTTCTAATGGTACTAGTAATATGTTGAGCTTATAAAAGAACTATTGACTGAAAAGAAAACTAGTTTAACTAAGCTAGCTTGTAGAAGCTTATTTTTGGCTTTTTTTAGTTTTTAAGATGAAAATAAAGAACAGACTTTTTTAACTGATGAAATCTATTGATATGTGATAATAGACTACTGATAAGCTAAGAAAATCAATAACAAGCTTTAATTAAGCTACTTAACAATAAAATGAAAATGAAGCAAAAGCTTTGAAAAAAGCTTACAATCGAATTGCCTGAGAACTAAAGAACCAAGGAACAAAGGACCAAGTAACAACCTATAGGCTTACCACTAAGCCACTAACCCATAAGTTTCCAGAATTTGAGCTTGTGAACATCCAGAGTAGCTTATTTGACCATGTTTGACTTTCGTTGACTTTCCTTGAATCTTTGAAATTAGAACTGAGTGATACTAATTAAGTTTACTAAAAGCTATACAGAGCTTTTATAAGCTTAATGCAAGGGTATTGGTAGCTTTTGTTTGTAACTTATAAGGTACTTATAGCTTATACGAATCACATATTAAACTGAAATTTGATAATCACTAAACTTGAGCACAAATTAACTTGAAACTGAAACAAAGTAACTGAAATGAACTTATATTGATAACTTAAGTTGAGAATTACAATAATTAAGATTGATTTAAATAAAACGATTATACTAATTTAACTACTACTTCTTCCTCCATGCTTCCTCTTCTATTTATAGCTCAAGATTAGGGTTTCCAGCTTCATTGTCATCATTTCCCACCTCTCTCTGCTCTTTTTGGTCCACTCTCCATGTGACACGTGTTTTTGGCGGGAAAGGGTAAACAGAGCAAATTGCTCTGCTTGTGTGTAAGGAAGCATTAATTGTGGGTGGCTTTGGTTTGTGATTGGTGGGTTTAGAGGTAGGATGTGATGGAGGGGGAAGGTGGAGGAGAGAGGGCTGCAAGTGGTATTGGTTTTGGTGGTTTTGGCTGGGTGGGTTGTGTGAGGAAGAAAGGTTTGACCGGTTTTGACCGGTATTTAAATACCAGGTTGGGTCGGGTTGGGTTTTATTTATGATTGGGCTTGTTCAAATTAGTTGTGGGCTGGGGTTGGTTTATTTTGGGTTAAGGGAATTAGTTATTTGGATTTTTAAGTTAAGTTTATATTTAACTTTAGGGACCAAACTTGTAACATGCTGAAATTCCAGGGACCTGAATTGCCAACTTTCCAAACTTCCTTCAAAGTACCAAACCTGCCAATAAACAATATTACAAGGACCAAGGTTGATAATTTCACTTTTTTAAACACCAAGGACCATTTTTGTAATTTTTGGATTTTCAGGGGGTGAAGTTGTAAATTTCCCAAAAGTTATCAAATTGTTCCAATTTGTAATTTCATGATTCTTAAAGGACCTTTGATGACTTTTCCTGTTTTAGAATTACCAGGGACTAGTTTTGACAACTTTTGAAAGTTGAGGGACTGAAACTGCCAATTATGCAAACTTTGTTCGTTTTTCAACTGTTTTTAAACATTTTGCATCTGAAACATATAAAACACAATTTTGTGATAATTTCAGTATTATGATGCATTTCTGAGTGTTTTTGGATGTTTTGGCAGTTCAGATTGGTATAAAATGATGAGTATTTAGACACTCATCAATCCCCCACACTAAACTATTGCTAGTCCCTAGCAATATTTTATGAAAATTTAATGGATTTTTCTCTTTACCAAAAGCCATTACTTCTGGAGTAGCCAATGTTTCAGTATGTGATACTTTGGTACAATGATAACCAAATGATTTTGAGCAAACCATCAGCTGTCAACGGTTTTGATTTGTCTTTACCAGAAGCCGTTTGCTTCTGGACTAGCCAACTCTTAGATAAATTATAACTATTATCTTTGGTGAGCTGATTACCAATCATGGTTTTTCCACTGCCTTTACCACAAGCCATAACCTTGCGGGCTAGCCAACTCTTTACTTATAAAGATATGGTGAGTCGAATACCATACAATTTTCGGCAAATTGTAAGCCATAAACGGATTTGATATATCTTTACCAAGAGCCGTTTGCTCTCGGATTAGCCAATCCTTAAGTGGGTTAGACATGGCGGACTGATAACCATTTATTGCGTTCTAAGTGAGAAAAAATTTTAAAATTTTGGCTAAAATGGGGGTACTAGATGGTACATTTGATCAAATTCGCAAGAATTCCCCCCCACACTTAGAACTGAATATTGCCCTCAATATTCAAAGAACCGGCTGTTAAACCAACACTTAGAACGTGAAAGGGAAATACTTATAGCCATTATTTTTATATACACATTTTTTTTTTTTTTTTTTTTACTGTACATATATACAACATGTGGGGCATCTCCCCCACACTAGGGTGAGACATGGGTGAAAACCCATATTTTGCTACTGTTTTTATTAACCGAGTAGCTAGCTTGACTCGACCCCGAATTGAGTAGATTCCTCCCGAACAGTCAGGTTTATCACGCAAGCTAACCGCTTGTGAACGGTCAACTGTAACAAAGGGTTCCTGAACAGCCCGGGAGAAAAAGCAATTTAAAAGTCTATGGGGAAGTAAGAGACCAGGAAATCCGGCATTTAAACCAATGTTAGATGGACAATGCCGGGGTCAAAAGTAATATCCTCACTCCCGAATGAGTGAAAGATAGGGGAAATCACCGGGTAGGTGAAGGGAAGAAGAGAGATCTGAATAGCAATTAAGACAAGAACTTCCTCCTCAAGAATTGCAAGTGGAGGAGGCAAGTTCTTAAACTTGATCTCCGGAAATTTATCAGTTTTTTCAACTGACTTGATTTCCTTCTTATGAAGTTGTTTTGGTGGAAGAGGGGAAGATGAATCTTCGTTTAACAAATTTTCTAGAAAAAGAATGTCCCCCTCAGGATCAAGATAGTTTTCATCAACTTCATGCGGAGGTGAACTATCTAGAGCAAGAAAAGTATCGACTTCATCCCAAAAGGGATCACTTCCCTCAAACGAAGTGAGAGAAGGGAATGAAGAGAGAGAAATGTTTGGATCATCCACAGAATTAACCATTTCAATTCGATAAACTGTTTCCAGAGATGGGATAAGTGGCGTGCTCTTAGAGCTAGCAATGTTTTCCACTTCCGACTCAGTCTCCGAGTCTAGTTCATCGTAGTCAAAGACGCTTTTAACTTCTGTGGTACAGCTTTCAAACCACTTGTTTGAACCAGGAGCAATTTTCTTTGCTTTAAGCTCAGCACGTTTATCAAAAACACTCTTAACCGTAAACCTAGAAAGTTTTGGATCAAATCTTTCAGATTTTTCAACCATAGCAATATTGAGTTTGGCGGTTAGAGGTTTAGAATTTACATTAATGTTAAACCTGACTTGGTCATTGTCTACCCGAAGGGTTATTTCTTCGCCATAGACATCAATTAAAGCTCGCCCGGTCCTTAAATAGGATCTCCCGAGAATGAGAGGTACACGGGAATCGCATTCAAAATCCACAACCACGAAATCGGCCGGGAAATGAAACTTTCCTACTTTGACAAAAACGTCTTCAGCAACGCCTTTAGGAATAGTTTCAGTGCGATCTGCTAATTCAAGAGTCATCCTTGTGGGAGTCAGTGCCGGGAGTGAAAGTTTGTTCCACACGGAAAGTGGCATCAGGTTGATGCTTGCACCGAGATCGGCCAAGGCATAGCATTTAACCATTCCCGGGAATTCACAAGGAATGAGAAATTTACCAGGGTCTCCTAACTTTTCTGGAAGTTTTTTAAGGAGCACAGCTGAGCAAGTCTCATTTAACGGAGTTTTTGCCAATTCAACTAACTTCATTTGTTGCTTAAAAGACTTTTGAATTGAGAAGCGAATTTCGGCATATACAGCAAGGCATCAACAAAACTAATATCGAAGTGTAATTTCTGGAAAATTTCCAGAAATTTCATCATTTGGTTGTTAGTTTTCTCTTGGAGCCTTTGATCATTAAGCCTTTGAGGATATGGGAGGTAAGGCTTAGCATTTGTCTTCGGAACATCGGGTTCCGGAATATAAGGTTTGGATTTAGGGGTACTGACTTCAGGAGTCTCATCAGATTCAAAGACAACTCCTGATTTGGAAACCGGAGGATGGACTTGTGCTGTACTTTGTGAGCTTGGAATTTGCACTTTGTCCGTGGTATTCTCCGTCTCTTTTTCCATTTCAAACAACGGAGGAGGAATAGGACCAGATGGTCCCTTATGAGCTTTACCACTACGTGTAGTGACAGCTTTGAGTTCACCCCTTGGGTTGACAACAGTGTTACTTGGGAGACCTCCCGAGGTAGAAGGTATATCAGTTAAAGACTTTTTGATCTGGTTTAATTGGGCAACCAATAACTGGTTTGTCTCACGTTGTGTCTTATTTGTTTCCTCTTGGGTTTTCATGAATTGCATAAGTAACTCATCTGAGGACGTCTGATTTCGGTTTGAACCTTAGTTTTGATTAAAATTTGGACCACGGTTTTGGTTAAAATTACCCTGATTCTGACCTCGGTTTTGATTGAAATTTTGGGAATTGTGGAAATTTTGTCCCTGATTTTGAACAAAGCGATTTTGATTATTCTGATTTGGCACGGGTGGAAAACCAGGTGGGACCATAGCATTCGGTGCTCGGTACTGAGTCTCAGCATGCGGACGGTACTGATTTTGGTTTACTGCAGCTACGGGAGCTGGGTAAACAGAAGCATCGGTTGCTTGACAATCATAATACGCATGTGGGCCACCACAAGTTTCACACACTTTGTTTATTGCTTTGATTTGTTCTGTTTTATGAATTTCACTTTTTAATTCTTTCATTTCCTTCATCATACAACGCATTGAGTCAGTTAAAAAGGCTAACTCAGATGAGTTACCAGATGAAGAAGAAGCAGGAGTGACAGGAACATTCACTTTGTTTCGAGAAATAGGAACTTTTGATTTATTTTCACAAATTTCGACCACCTCTCTAGGTTTACGATTCAAGATATTGCCACCGGAGGCTGCATTAAGTGCATCTTGATCGTTTTGGGTTAACCCATTATAAAAAGTATTTATCTGTTGTAACACATTGAAATCGTGATGTGGGCATTTTCTTAGGAGATCTTTAAATCTGTCCCATGCCTCTCCGAAATTTTCATCAAAACCTTGACGAAATCCAGCAATTTCATTTTTTAGATTAGTCGTCTTTGATGGAGGGAAGAAATAATTTACAAATTTCTTTACGAGATCTTCCCAGGTTTCAATGGATCGAGGGGGTTCTTTATCCAGCCAAATCCGGGCTGCCCCCTCAAGTGAGAATGGAAATAGCATCAATTTGATCACTGTTTGCGGCACATTCTTGTAATTGATTGTGGAGGTCAACTTGTTGAACCAACGAATGTGTGCATATGGATCCTCTCGTTCAAACCCGTGGAATTGGTTTGTGGACACGAGCTGAATCAGATGTGTTTTCAGTTCAAAATGATCAGAATCGATGACTGGTAAAACGATGGCATCTCCATAACCCTCGGTGGGTGCCTGGAGCATTTCAGCCATGGTGCGTTCGTCTGCCATATTTTCAGTGAGAACAGTACGAATCTCGGGTTCGACTATTTGGGCAGCACGTCTACGATTACATCTTCTCGGAATTTCTACGAGTTCACGTAAAGGACTTGATGACGTGGAAGAACGAGTGCGCATGCACTAAGTAAAATATTCCAATTAAAACAAGACAGAAGCAAAACACAAGTGAACTTAAACCAATAATCAACAAGCGTACGGTAGCTCTCTAAAAGATAAACGCACAGAGTGGCGGAGAAGCAAAGGTGGGCAATTAAGCTCCTTAAAAACCCGCTTCTTTCAGTCCGACAATTTAATGTCAAACTTCCTTAAACCTCCTTTATAGTTTGTTTAGCAATCAAAGGTGAGCCGATATTCGCAAGTGATACAGAGGCAAGTTTTAAATCTATGGTTTGGGAACTTATTATGGTCGTACCCCCAGTTAGGTAGTACTCTGTTTTGGTTCTCGATGGTAATTTTTTATTGTTATTTATTATTAACAAAGAAAACGGAAATTATTTTTGGTGTTTTTATTTTTTATATGATAATAATAATAATAATATATATAGAAAAGAAAAAGAAAAATATTTTTGTATTTTATATTGTTTTTGGGAAATAGGAACTTCTGATAGAAGGATCTCGAATCACTAATCGCTAAAACTTACACAACTGTCGCAGCACACCTCCCCGGCAGCGGCGCCAAAATTTGATCCGTTCCAAACCGGTTATCTTTTATTTCTCTATCACACAAGTCAACCACTTGTGAATGGTCAACCGTAATAAATGATAAAAGGCAAACAGTCTCGGAACGAATGCTCGTGTGTAGTGTGAACCAGGCAAGTGATCACCTGGGTCGTTTCCCAACGAGGTGTGAATGGAAAACTGTGAAAAGCTTTGGATTAAAGTGATTGATGAATCAGATATTTTTGATTTTGCTTTTTTATACTAATGAACAATTTAAATATACAAAACAAATGTAACGCGATTAAAATTAAACTAAAATGCGCGACAGGAAATCTAAAATGGGACAAAAAATAAAAGTTATGAAATTTAAAACCTAAAAATGTAAAATTACTTAAAACTTATTTAAAAACTTAAATTATATTTTTTTATACTTTTTATCTATTTATTATTAATTATTTATTATTTAATTATTAATTAAACTAATTAAATTTATAAAAAATACTAAATGAACAAGGAAAATTCTAAAACTTTTTCTAAAAATATTACTGAGTAAATAAAAGCTAAGAAAATTATAAAAATGAAAATTACTTAATTAAATTTTTAAAAAAATAAATTCTATTAAATAGAAGCTATCACTTTATTTCTATTTTTGGTTTGTCTTAAGGACTAAAAATGAAATTATATTTTTCCTGGATTAAAATTAACAAAAGAAAATTATGAAAATTGAAATTATATTTTTCTGATTTTTATATTTTTTATTATAATTTAATTACTAATTAAACTAATTAAATGGATTAAAAATAGTAAAATTATCCAAAAAAAATTACGAAACTTTTTCTATAAATACTACAAGTTATTTCTGAGCTAATAAAATTAAAATGGAAAAGCTAGCTTATACGGATAAGCTACAAATAAGCTGGAAAAGCTAATAAGCTAAATATACTAAGCTGTTAACTGATATTTAAATATCTAAAGGTGTAAATGTTTAATCAAAAACGAGTACTAGCCCAGTGGTTGAGTCTTTGGCCTAGTGTACAAGAGGTCGCGAGTTCGAATCCCATACTGACCTATTTTGCTAAACTTTATTTTTTTTAATTTTCTTTTTACACTTTTACTAACAAGCTAGAATTAAGTAACTTTTGTGAATTTGCTTTTACTGAAAAGCTTCTAATAAGCTTGTGCAACCTTTAAATCCAAACAGTTGAGTTTTCTTTTGCTCAAGTGAGATTTTGAAATATAAGAGCTAGCCAAATGATCATACAAGCTAGAATCAAACCAAGAACAAACAATCTTAATCACAAGTAACACAAATAAGCTAATGGCAACAATCAAACAAGCAATTACAAGCAAAACAAAAAAATCAACAAGCTGGGCTGCTACTGATGTAGCAGCAAAACAGCGGCTAAGGGACCAACTTTGGTGCTATCTAGGGGGCTCACAAGGGTGCTTAAGCTCATAAACTTGGTACCAATAGAAAGGTGGGTAGCTTAGGAGTCCAAAGAGCCAAGGGGGGGGGGTTGTTGTGCCCACTGTGGAGTCCTGTGGGACCCATAGAAGTTGGGGTGTTGGGGAGGTCTGCTGTGCACCAGGGCTATCTTGCCCAATTCGAGGGCCTTTTTCGATGCCTAAGAGAGTTCTAAAAATCGAATTGAAAATTCCCTAGTGAGACTAGCTGGTAGAGATTAACTATGAAAAGGAACTAGCTAAATCGGGCTTGTGGTTAGCGAGCTAAAAATCATGCAAGTTTCCAAAAACTCACAAAAGGACTGCTATATGCAGTCCGCTTGGGCTGATGTTGTGCTATTTTGTGCACAACTTGTGCAGGTGGTCTAAACTTCTAAGAACACACTAAGTGAGCAAAATGAAGTACAAAAATGCTAAGGAATAGATCTGAACAAGCTTGCAGCTGCTAAGAGCTTGTTTGAGCTATCTAGTGGCTGAATTGGTCACAGTGGGTGTAAAATGGCTATAACTTGCTAAGTGGCTGATCAGAAAGTAGAAATAGCTTCTAGGGACTGTAAGAAGCTTGTACAAACTTGGACAATTGGTCAAGCTACAGTAACGGTGTGTTTTGGCTTGTGACAGCTACTAAACCAAACAGTCCTTTTGGGACTGTTATGGTATTTTTGAACTTAACCTGTGTAGTTGAGCTTCGAATTGACTTCTAATGGTACTAGTAATATGTTGAGCTTATAAAAGAACTATTGACTGAAAAGAAAACTAGTTTAACTAAGCTAGCTTGTAGAAGCTTATTTTTGGCTTTTTTTAGTTTTTAAGATGAAAATAAAGAACAGACTTTTTTAACTGATGAAATCTATTGATATGTGATAATAGACTACTGATAAGCTAAGAAAATCAATAACAAGCTTTAATTAAGCTACTTAACAATAAAATGAAAATGAAGCAAAAGCTTTGAAAAAAGCTTACAATCGAATTGCCTGAGAACTAAAGAACCAAGGAACAAAGGACCAAGTAACAACCTATAGGCTTACCACTAAGCCACTAACCCATAAGTTTCCAGAATTTGAGCTTGTGAACATCCAGAGTAGCTTATTTGACCATGTTTGACTTTCGTTGACTTTCCTTGAATCTTTGAAATTAGAACTGAGTGATACTAATTAAGTTTACTAAAAGCTATACAGAGCTTTTATAAGCTTAATGCAAGGGTATTGGTAGCTTTTGTTTGTAACTTATAAGGTACTTATAGCTTATACGAATCACATATTAAACTGAAATTTGATAATCACTAAACTTGAGCACAAATTAACTTGAAACTGAAACAAAGTAACTGAAATGAACTTATATTGATAACTTAAGTTGAGAATTACAATAATTAAGATTGATTTAAATAAAACGATTATACTAATTTAACTACTACTTCTTCCTCCATGCTTCCTCTTCTATTTATAGCTCAAGATTAGGGTTTCCAGCTTCATTGTCATCATTTCCCACCTCTCTCTGCTCTTTTTGGTCCACTCTCCATGTGACACGTGTTTTTGGCGGGAAAGGGTAAACAGAGCAAATTGCTCTGCTTGTGTGTAAGGAAGCATTAATTGTGGGTGGCTTTGGTTTGTGATTGGTGGGTTTAGAGGTAGGATGTGATGGAGGGGGGAGGTGGAGGAGAGAGGGCTGCAAGTGGTATTGGTTTTGGTGGTTTTGGCGGGGTGGGTTGTGTGAGGAAGAAAGGTTTGACCGGTTTTGACCGGTATTTAAATACCAGGTTGGGTCGGGTTGGGTTTTATTTATGATTGGGCTTGTTCAAATTAGTTGTGGGCTGGGGTTGGTTTATTTTGGGTTAAGGGAATTAGTTATTTGGATTTTTAAGTTAAGTTTATATTTAACTTTAGGGACCAAACTTGTAACATGCTGAAATTCCAGGGACCTGAATTGCCAACTTTCCAAACTTCCTTCAAAGTACCAAACCTGCCAATAAACAATATTACAAGGACCAAGGTTGATAATTTCACTTTTTTAAACACCAAGGACCATTTTTGTAATTTTTGGATTTTCAGGGGGTGAAGTTGTAAATTTCCCAAAAGTTATCAAATTGTTCCAATTTGTAATTTCATGATTCTTAAAGGACCTTTGATGACTTTTCCTGTTTTAGAATAACCAGGGACTAGTTTTGACAACTTTTGAAAGTTGAGGGACTGAAACTGCCAATTATGCAAACTTTGTTCGTTTTTCAACTGTTTTTAAACATTTTGCATCTGAAACATATAAAACACAATTTTGTGATAATTTCAGTATTATGATGCATTTCTGAGTGTTTTTGGATGTTTTGGCAGTTCAGATTGGTATAAAATGATGAGTATTTAGACACTCATCACATACCACTCTTTCGTCCAATAAACAGCCGAGCTAAATAAGAATACCCAATCAACTATTTAGTAGCCCCAATCCAAACATGAGTCAAAAAAAATCTTGGGTAAGCCTGGTCCAATAAATGGCCGAACTAACTAACTCACTTTCGTCCAATGATTAAGTCTGATCCGAACATAAGCCCAAAAGTCCTCTTGACCAGCCCTTTTGTAAACCCAGTCCAAACACAAACCTAATTTGCACATAAATGCTCATTAACCACAAACTTAACCTAGTCACCAAAACAAATCTGCCCCCCTCCTCTTTCACTATCATCAATCCTCCCAGCAGTCAACTCTCATCTCCATCTTACAGATGTTCTGATATCAAACCCATCAATACTATTCTCAACCGATCATCACAGACACACAACCTTACCGTGTATTATATAAACCCAACGCAAGAAGACTTAAGCAACCCTTTTCATTTGCATATCAACAATGGTTACAAGGTCTCGAAGAGGTCTCTGGTAGATTCTCTTTACGTTATGGTGTTCTTGAAATGATCTTGGAACGAATGAAGGAAATGATTATAACAATATTGTTATAAGTCTTTCTTTACTTATTCGTATATAAGGAAGCTAAGTTACGACAAAGATAGATGATGATATATCTTTTCGAGTGTTTGACCTTCAAAGAGTCTTGATGTTTGTGATGTGAAATGAATTTGTGAAGTGGTAGTGGTCGAGATGGGATTACGAAACTGAGGATTTGTTGATGTCGTTAGGATTGGTTATGGTTGTAATTTTGAGCGTAATTAGTATGGAATAAAAAGACAATGATTTGTTAAATTAGTTGATTCGTTTGAAATTTTGTTGTTCCTATGGATTTGTTGTCGAATGGTTATGTAGACTCTTGAAGAGATTGCAGTATTCTTAGTTGTTGTTATGATTGTTGTTAAAATGATTGTTGTTGTCGTTTGACCGAGTGACAGACAAACCGCATCGATGAAATGGTAGACAAACCGCATCGATGAACAGATAGACAAACCGCATCGATGAACAGATAGACAAACAGCATCGATGAACAAATAGAGACAAACCGCATCCATGAACATGGAGACAAACCGCATCCATGAACATGGAGACAAACCGCATCAATAAACATACAGACAAACCGCATCTTTGACCAGTCAAAGCTGTCACTATCACCCAGTTTTGTCTTTTATCTCTTTTTGCAGCTACTGTCCAAACATGACACAAACCTCATCCAAGAACAATCCACAAAAAACCACACTTTTACACAAACCGCATCCAAGAACACTAGCATTTATTCAAAACCAAGAACACTTATGTGCACCTGATCAAGAAAGAAACAATATTCGAGCAAGCTTCAAATACAACAGTTAAGGCCCATGATTGATTTCCTTAAACACTTAACAAGCCCATATGTTAAGCAACAAACACAAACAAATATTCGACCATGAATCATGAAGTTGTACCCGAACACAAAAAAAACTACAAATTAGTATTAGTTAAGAGAGACAAAAGAAACAACAATCTTGAAACTGTAGTGGATTTTTCAACGCAAAGAATCAACGCAAAGACCAAATCATGACTTTTTGTTCAACCCAATAGACGTATAGGACAAAGGCCAAGAAGTAATATATTCAAGTGTTGACCAAGTGGATATGTAAAAATCACAACCCAAAAAAAAACCAAGAACGAGAATCCACAAAATAAACAGCCATTCGCCTTGACTTAATATTTGAACAAGTGGAAATGTAAAAATCAAGTGTTGACCAAAGAACATTAATCCACAAAAAGACCAACCATTCGTCCTAAGCAGATGAACAAGGCAGTTAAAGAAAAATGATTCGAACCCCAAGAAAAAAAAATGAAACCAACACACAATCAAACCGAACCTAACCTGGCTCTGATACCAATTGTAGGATATACCCATCTTGATTATGTGGATGATTCGGGTGGTCTTGGTTCATGAAAGATTAGATCCATGGTGGAAGAACTAGAGAGATGAAGTTAGAGAGAGAGAGAGAGTTGGGAGAAACTTGTATCAATTAGCTTGTGTGTGAAAAATGATACAAGAGTTCCAACCCTTCCCAAGTGTGGGAAGGGGTTTATATACTAACTAATATTGGTGCCCCTAGTGGGCTGTGGAGTGAGCTGACAGTGGGGAAAGCCCCGACCCACTCCACAAATATAGATACGACTAATCTAATAAAACTAATAATACTAATAATAATAATAAGCCTACGAGCTACATAAATGCTAAATAGATACTCGGGGTGACCGAACCTTCATATGAATATTTATATTCCTAACAATATCTGCAAAGGCTCCTGACCGTCTATGTTTAAACATAAATGATGAGGAATCTACACAATTGGATCACATTGATGAGCCAACTAGTTATAAGGCTGCCATTAATAGTCCTGAAAAGGATAAATGGCAAGTAGCCATGGATGGGGAAATGCAATCCATGAAAGACAACAAAGTCTGGATTGAAGTAGACCTTCCACCCAATGCTAAGGTAGTTGGGTGTAAGTGGCTCTTCAAGAAAAAGACTGACATGGATGGCAACGTACACACCTACAAAGCTCGTTTGGTGGCTAAAGGCTTTACCCAAACATATGGTGTTGACTATGAGGAGACATTTTCTCCTGTGGCCGACATTAGAGCTATTAGGATTCTCATAGCCATAACTGCCTACTATGACTATGAGATTTGGCAGATGGATGTCAAAACCGCCTTTCTGAATGATCGCCTAGATGAAGATATCTATATGGCGCAACCTGAGGGGTTTGTGAATCCACAATTTCCTGAGCGTGTATGCAAACTTCAAAGATCCATTTATGGATTGAAGCAAGCATCCAGGAAATGGAATAAGAAATTTGATGAGGAAATCAAGAAGTTTGGATTTACTCAAAATTTCGATGAGCCATGTGTATACCACAAAGTTAGTGGGAGTAACACTACTTTTCTTGTCCTATATGTCGATGACATATTAATCATGGGAAATCACATACCAAGCCTTAATGAAGTTAAGGATTATCTTGGTAATTGCTTTGCCATGAAGGATTTAGGAGAAGCAGCGTATATCCTTGGAATCAAGATCTATAGAGATAGATCTAAACGGTTAATCGGATTAAGCCAAAGTGCTTACATGGATAAAATATTGAAGAGATTCAATATGCAAAATTCCAAGAAAGGATATTTGCCCATGCAAGTAGAACACGGCTTATGCAGCGAAATGTGTGCTTCTACACCTGAAGAGGTGGCATACATGAAGAAAGTTCCGTATGCTTCGGCAGTAGGATCTATCATGTATGCAGTTAGATGTACAAGGCCAGATGTGGCGTTCGCTCAAAATTTGACCAGTCGTTATCAGCAGAATCCAGGGAAAGATCACTGGCATGCTGTTAAGAACATTCTTAAGTATTTAAGGAATACTAAAGATATGTTTCTAGTTTTCGGGGGAAATCCAGACGCAGAACTGAATGTTACAGGTTTCTGCGATGCGTCCTTTCAGACTGATAAAGATGATACGAAGTCTCAGACGGGTTACGTTTTTGTCATAAATGGAGGAGCTGTGGACTGGAAGAGTAAGAAGCAGAGTACAACAGCCATGTCTGCTACAGAAGCTGAGTACATTGCTGCATCGGAAGCAGCACAAGAAGCTGTTTGGATAAGGAAATTCATTAAGGATCTTGGAGTGATGCCTTCAATAGAATTACCTATAAATGTGTATTGCGACAACTCTGCTGCAATCACATTCGCCAATGAACCTGGAGTTATGAAAGGCGCCAGACACTTTAAAAGAAAGTATCACTATGTTCGAGAACAAGTCGATGATGGTGAAATAAAAGTACTCAAAGTTCACACAGATGACAATCTGGCTGATCCTTTCACGAAGGCATTACCTAAGGAGACGTTTAATCGTCATGCTCAGGGTATTGGTCTTCGTTTAGCAGATAGTTTCATGTAAATCTGTTGGATTAGTATTTCGATAGGGACGTGTAAACAATTATTATTTTAATGAAATAAAGTGCGGATAACGTTTATTATCATTATTAATATTTATGTCCTATATTTGCATGTTTAAATCCGTGAATAATTTATTATTCTAAATAGTCCGTTGTTGATGCGTGGTTTTGCGACCTTACAACAGGTTTTACCTCTCGAGGGATCTCAAGAGGCTTACAACCCCACCAGGCAGTGTACCTGACCGATGTAGTATAGTGTAGTGGTAAGTACGGGGGATTGATCGTTCTCCACAGGGAATAGTGTTCGTTAGGTATGAAAAACTACTCTAATTAGGTCTAAGGGTGAAGGAATATTATTTTTGTATTTTTATATTTTTATGAAAGCAAGTAAAATCTCGGGTTTGAAGGAGTGGTCGGAATTAGTTGCTAGTCAACTAACCCAAATAACTACGAATGCAAATAAAATAAAATAACTGAAAATGAAAAGGTTGTGAAACTTATATGGAGAGAAATGTGTTTACTTAGATTTCCTTACTCCCTAACTATCTTTCACCGGTTGATTAGTGTGTATTAATTGCGTGGATGACGGGTGTATTCCTTAATACCAATCGTGGGGTGGCGTACGTACTTCCCCAACTCTACAAGCTCCTACTTCACTCCTATGTCGAGCCGGCTAAGAAGCTCCTAACATGGGATCACTAGAATTCGCTCATGCATTAAATACAACCATAAAAACCTAGTACGCATTGGTTCATGTTTCTTAAGACGTTCAAGAAAATTACTGTATAGGAAGTTAGCCAGTTTTCTTAAGCCTAACATCGATAAACAATCATTCAATACAATTAATAACACACTAATAACCGATAATCAATAGTTAGGTTTCATTAGATCTAAGAAAACACAAGATAAATCTAGCCTAGCATGTTAATCAAAAGACAAGAACAAGATTTAATCAAACAACACATAGACATATTGATTGATTAAGTGATTACTTATCTTCAATTAAACATGGGAGATCCAAGGGTATGAAAACCCTTAAAAATGGCAGAAATTCGTCTTAGGGTTTCTCCTCACAAAGTTGCACACTAATGACAAAAAATTGCAAAACTATATATAGAGTTTAAGGGCTGACGGCGTCACGTTGTAGATCTTGACGCCGTCACCTCGCCGTGTCTAGGGTTCCCGGATGGCCTTCTTGACGCCGTCCCTTTGTAGCCTTCCAAAATCCGCTCTGGCCTATCAAGGCTTGACGCCGTCAGAAATGGGCTTGACGCCGTCCCTCTTTAGCTTAAACCGTGACGACCTTGATCACCTCAAAGGGTGACGCCGTCAAACTTTACATTGCAAAACTCTCTGGCGCGTCATGTGTATTTTTCATATCCACCTTTTTTGCCAAGCCTTGACGCCGTCAAAGGTACTTTTCCAGCCGATTTTGAGACTTTGTCGTTTTCTTCACTTTTATGCTCCAAAAACGTCCAAAATGCTTCCTTTTCCAGATTTCTTCTCCAAAGTACCTAAAATGACAAAAGGAACGATTTAGGGCAATATTTGATCAAATAAATACGATTTAGGGCTTAAATGACCCCCTAAAAGCGGTACACTTTTCGCTTCATCAAATATCCCTACACTTGGGATTTGCTTGTCCTCAAGCAAATGAGCTTTTCCACCAATCAAAATACAAGTTAGGGGTCATTTAACATTAATATAAAAGTAATTACAACAAATGATCATTCCACCTTGGTCAAAATAAGCACGGAAATTATACACTAGCACCTCACAATAAGTGTTTGGATACTCTCATCCTTCGGGTGTTGTAAATTTATATATCATAAATGGAAATGGAAGAATATCGCTCACTACCTGTCATAGAAAATAGATTACCATAGGCTTGGGAAAGGATCACGCCTCTACCACTTTTGGCGTAAGCACCTATGATAAACTATCAAAGAGGTCTTTACAAAGGGTTATAACGTTAGGTGTAGGGATAAGGAAAACACGGTTTGTTGGATAAGGATATTTTTACTGGTGGCAAGTCAATCATCTTGGTCAATTACATGTAGAATGAGGCGTTGCTAAGCCAAGACTCAACTCAACTTAAACTAATCACGAACTAATAAACATAGAACAAAACAAAACATAAATAAAAGATAGAGGCGGATGGTAGTCCGTATGCTTTTTCTTCACTTTTTTTTTTTTTTTTTTTTGCATACACTCTTGCCCTACCATCCAAAACAATACATCACTAGGGATTCTTTGTACCATCCCTACACTTGAACTTTTACATACTTTACATAAAATTATTCTAATGACTCGAATCAAGATAATCGAAACATTTTGAGTACTTTTAAAATATTTAGCACATATGGGGGTAATAATGTTGTTCTTCCCCATTACTCCATTACACTAGTACTTTACCCATGAGTCCCAATCGTCCCAAAATAATATGTACAAGGATATGACTCGACTTAGCAACCATGTAATCAATTAGATAATTAACTAAGGGTTTAAACAAATGTTGTCACAATAATGCACTAAAGGTGAGTGCATACAAGGTAGGCTAAGGCGATTTGGGTGTACATTTAAGTGGGGTGTAACAAATTCTTCCTTTAAGTAAAATGCTTAAAGTTAGAAACGAAAAAGATAGGCTCTGAGGGGTGTACTAGGGGTATCGTGTACTAAAAATGAGTACAACGCAAAGGGTGTGGGAGAATTACTTGACCAATGTAGCCAAAGCAATTATAACAAAAACACAGGTGTAAAACAATGGGTTAATCCTAATGCCTCTTATCATGTAGTCAATCCTAACTACACGAATGTAGTCTCACTAGCGGTCTCGGTATGCATCACAAACGCAAGTTCTAGAATCTATAAACTACCGGTACACTTATTAGCACCAACAATGAATGCTTTTTCCTAAAGATCTAAAGGCGAACCTCACTTATTTGGGTAGAAATTTTTTGAGTGGTATGGTTTTTGTGCTAGTCATACAATTCTCTATCCATGAGACGCTTATTAAGATCAAAGTTTCACTCCTATATGTTGTAAAAATTTTTAAATTTGGTGCTAAAATTGCCCTAACCAATATTTCTCTTGGCTTTATTACACATTCACTATTAAACAAAACAAAAATCAAGTGAAGTTGTAGTTTCTAAGGCATCCTAATTTACCCTCCCTACACTTAATCCGAACATTGTCCCCAATGTTCTAGACAAAAGATGTAAAAGTAAAAATAAATGAGAATGGAAGAAACTAATACTCCCCTGATTCGCTCGGTATGGATGATGTGATAATATGGTTAAATCTCCCTCCAAGAGAATGAACATGACAAGCTTCACTCCATAAATATAATCATCCTCTTGATGTGTTGCACGTACATCTTCTTTACCAATATAACCTGTAATCATCAAACACAAAAACCAAAGCATCAAACCGAACAAAGAAAAACCACAACTAGATGTAATTCCATACTTAGAAATAAAAACAAAACAAAACAATAAAAGGATAGGATACTTGCGGGATGAATTACAAATAGAAACTCATAAATCATGTCCACAAGTATTGACACACAAACAAGATAGAATATATGCTAATCATGAATTGTGAATTTTCCATGTTTGAATTTTGTTCTTTTTAACAAAATATAAACTTCCCTACACTTATCTTTTTGTAAAATACCTTTATATGCAATTAAGACGAAGTTAAGAACAAAATAAAGCATTTTCACAAATTATTCGAAACATGAAAATTTAACAATTATGATTAAGCATATATGACACAAACAAATAAATAAAATAAAAACATCAAACAATTAAAAACATGGGTTGCCTCCCAAGAAGCGCTTGTTTTTGTTCGAGTCACGAGCCTGACTCTACCCTTATTTAACAGAAATAGGGGAGGTTTTCCCTAAACTTAGGATTAAGTGCGGGTGAAAGTAGCGATACACACCCTTAGGGTGGAAATATGCCATGTGAGGTGAAGGGGGTGAGTGAATGGCTTCCTTCATCCTAAAACTACCCGGATAATATTGGTTGATGGGTGGGTCGGTTCCTCTTTTGTCTCCTAGATGTAAATCTAAGGATGGAAAGTTGTGTAAAGGTTGAGGTTCCGGTTCATCAATACTAGGAAATTCCCTAGAACTAAGAGTAAGGTCATCACTAAAAGTGTTCAAACCTATATCCTCTAGTTGTGCTTGGTCCAAGGGTTCTACCTCCATTGGGATTCCTAAAGTCACTTCTACTTCTTCCGGGTAAGTCACGGGCGGTGTGTGTGCCTCAAATGATGGTAGGACTTGTGGGGTATTTAGCGGGCTTATGTTACTTACCTCATCATTCCTTGTGTCAAGATCACCTATGTGTTCATCCTGTATTATGGTAGTGCCTAACCATGACATGCAACTAGGTGGCTCAACTCTACCCTCATCCCCAAACAAACATGTTTCATGATCCTTGAAATTTGTGGTCAATTGACTTGTACTAACGTTTGTTGGGTTGTCTACTTTATAATAATATTGGGCACAATCTTCTATGGTATCCCATGCTTCTTCAGCATTTAATTCCCTAAGGTCCCCATTGGCAAAATCGTTAATGCACATTTGGTCATATCGGTCGACACGATCGTAAAAGATTTGGGTTAGGGATGCTAAATCGAAACTATGATGAGGGACTATTCGGAGTAGGTTTTTAAAACGAGTCCATGCATCATATATGGGTTCATCTCGATATTGGTTGAACATCAAGATGTCATTAGGGGCGAATGGATTTCGTGGTCGGTAGTATGGTGGATTCGCGTACTCCATAATGGTGAACGGAAGAGTCAATGGAAAGGTTTTTTTTTTTTTTTTTTTTTTTTTTTTTTTTTTTTTTTTTTTTACGAACAAAGACACAAAGAAAAGATAGACTACTAGAAAGCTAATAAAAAAGAAAATAAAAATCTCACTAGATATGAATCTAATGAGTAGACCTAATAAAAATAAATTTCAACCTAAGCAATAACTACTCCCCGGCAGCGGCGCCAAAAACTTGATGCGTGGTTTTGCGACCTTACAACAGGTTTTACCTCTCGAGGGATCTCAAGAGGCTTACAACCCCACCAGGCAGTGTACCTGACCGATGTAGTATAGTGTAGTGGTAAGTACGGGGGATTGATCGTTCTCCACAGGGAATAGTGTTCGTTAGGTATGAAAAACTACTCTAATTAGGTCTAAGGGTGAAGGAAGATTATTTTTGTATTTTTATATTTTTATGAAAGCAAGTAAAATCTCGGGTTTGAAGGAGTGGGCGGAATTAGTTGCTAGTCAACTAACCTAAATAACTACGAATGCAAATAAAATAAAATAACTGAAAATGAAAAGGTTGTGAAACTTATATGGAGAGAAATGTGTTTACTTAGATTTCCTTACTCCCTAACTATCTTTTACCGGTTGATTAGTGTGTATTAATTGCGTGGATGATGGGTGTATTCCTTAATACCAATCGTGGGGTGGCGTACGTACTTCCCCAACTCTACAAGCTCCTACTTCACTCCTATGTCGAGCCGGCTAAGAAGCTCCTAACATGGGATCACTAGAATTCGCTCATGCATTAAATACAACCATAAAAACCTAGTACGCATTGGTTCATGTTTCTTAAGACGTTCAAGCAAATTACCGTATAGGAAGTTAGCCAGTTTTCTTAAGCCTAACATCGATAAACAATCATTCAATACAATTAATAACACACTAATAACCGATAATAAATAGTTAGGTTTCATTAGATCTAAGCAAACACAAGATAAATCTAGCCTAGCATGTTAATCAAAAGACAAGAACAAGATTTAATCAAACAACACATAGACATATTGATTGATTAAGTGATTACTTATCTTCAATTAAACATGGGAGATCCAAGGGTATGAAAACCCTTAAAAATGGCAGAAATTCGTCTTAGGGTTTCTCCTCACAAAGTTGCATACTAATGACAAAAAATTGCAAAACTATATATAGAGTTTAAGGGCTGACGGCGTCACGTTGTAGATCTTGACGCCGTCACCTCGCCGTGTCTAGGGTTCCCGGATGGCCTTCTTGACGCCGTCCCTTTGTAGCCTTCCAAAATCCGCTCTGGCCTATCAAGGCTTGACGCCGTCAGAATAGGGCTTGACGCCGTCCCTCTTTAGCTTAAACCGTGACGACCTTGATCACCTCAAAGGGTGACGCCGTCAGACTTTACATTGCAAAACTCTCTGGCTCGTCATGTGTATTTTTCATATCCACCTTTTTTGCCAAGCCTTGACGCCGTCAAGAGCAATACTTGACGCCGTCAAAGGTACTTTTCCAGCCGATTTTGAGACTTTGTCGTTTTCTTCACTTTTATGCTCCAAAAAATACGATTTAGGGCTTAAATGACCCCCTAAAAGATCTTAGGGCAATATTTGATCAAATAAATACGATTTAGGGCTTAAATGACCCCCTAAAAGCGGTACACTTTTCGTCTCATCCGTTGTCAATTAATAATATGGGAATATTATTGAACTAAGACAAATGTGAGGATTGGTAGAATGTACTGTGAGGTTAAGACACCAATGTCACATGATATTCAATATTGGATAAATTGAATATAGGACTTATCCCAACCGCATGATTATACTTTATGGATCATAGTCATTAAGTATATCATGAATATTTATCCTCAGACTTGAGATGCCAGATAATTGCCGAGGATGTAGCTCATTTTCTGTGAGATCGTCTAACGCTATCCGTAAAAGGTAGTTATAAGGGCTATTTTCAGAAATGATGCGAAGTTCGAGGGTTATGCTCGCAGTCAATAAGGGATTTGTTCCTTCAACTTTGTGTTGAAGTTTAATACTGCTTGGCCACTCGTATGATTAACAAGATGTTTGCGTGCGCACGCCCAAAGTCTATCTGGAAGACGTTCAGATGTTTTGGTAATCTTGTTCAATTATGTATAAACGAGAAACTACTGTTAATTATGGAATGACAAAGATCCATATCCAAATTAACGCGGTATTAGTAACAAAAGGATAAGTATGATGATTAAATCATCACGTGGTTTTTTCCAGGAAAACCATACTCGGATCGAGCTGGGGGCATTGGGATCTGTTAAGCTAGACTAGCCCATGTCATTAATATTATTAATAATAATCCAAGTGGGAGCTGTTAGGTTTTATGGATTAAAATTAATATGTTTATGTCCGGTTTCGAACCCGAGACTCGGGATTGCACACAATAACGTGAGAGTTCCAATGGATGAATAAATTAAATATGTTTATGTATTTTATTTATTCATTTCACAAACAAATACTTAACGACAGTTAGTATTTAACGGGGTTAGAGATAACGACCGTTAAAGGACTAAAAGTGAAAAGAAGGATCTAGAACCCATGTATATGGGTTGGATCGGTTGGTATCAACCTTGGGCTTGGGTTGGCCGGATTTTGATAGAGTAGGGAGCAAGTTTGGAGGGTTAGGGTTTGCCTATATAAACCATTCACTTTGTTTTGGTTTTCTACTAATCAAGAATCCCTAACTTGTCAAACTTCTTCCTCTCTTCTTCTCCTCTAGCTTATACGATCGGTCCATTTTTTAAGTTCACTAGAACTTGGCCGAGTCCTAATAAGCTTTAAAGTGTTTGGTTGTTAGTGATATTGAACATAGCTTATCCCATTGGAACGCTAGATTACGTGTGTACAAGAACGAGTGACTAGTTTATTTTAACTAGTGTTTTTCCCTTTACTTGGATCGACATATATAAACCTTCTCTAGGGTTTATACTTGTTCTTGGAAGCTTGCATAAGGTACGTGTCTATTTAAGTTTAATTAATTACTTGTTCTTGTAGATCTATCCGCTGCGTGTTCTTTGATGCTTATATGTTTATAGTTTATTATGATTCATATATTCCAACAAAAAGTTGTACCCGAAGTTGGATGACGGGCAAAAGAAAAATCATATGTATAAAGGACGGGTTAGAGGTAATCAAGATCGGTAAAATATAAGTACGATATTGTCTTTGTTTTGTTAAATGATTGGTAGACTAGCGACTAAAGTTTTACGTGTATGTACACCGATGTACATGAAAGTAGTTTTCTTGGTAACATCAATTATACTTAGGGGTGACAATTCTTTACACGACACGATAAACGACACGAACACGACACGAAGTTAAACATGTTTGGGTAAAAAAAAGTTCAACCCGTCTAACCTGTTTATTAAACGGGTCGTGTTTGGGTTGAGTAAGTATTAAACAGGTCAACACGTGAACCCGTTTAATTATATAAGCCTATAAAAATAAAATATGTTACTTGGTTTTTATGTCGGATATGGATTAAATGTATATTATTATGTACTTAATATACGTGAATTATGATTACGAGGCATCATACAACCCGTGCGATGCACGGTCTTTTGGTTGATTAATTAAGTGGTTTTTCGTAACGTTGATGCAGTTGCTTGTATAAGCATATGACGGTATTTAGATGCCTATTAGAGAAGTTGTATTGTATTTATTTTAGTGGAATTGATATTTAGATGCCTAGTAATGTTATCATAACTTTTGTATTTAAATTAGTTTATTTTCATTAAAAGTTTCAATTAACATAAACGGGAATTTTTTAGATATAAATATAAAGATAAATTATAAGCATTTTTTTAAAGTTTAGGATGTTAATGGTAATACATTGTGCATGGAGGGGAAGCCCGTGCGTTGCACCAATTGTGTCAAAGTGTTCGTAGCTTAATGGTTGGTATTCATTAGGTTTACACTATAAACTAATTACTTTACTTGTCTATACAATCAGCAACAATCAATATAACCTTGCTTATGGATATCCGCAAGAAAGCAGTAAAAGTTTATAGTGCGTTGCACCAATTGTATCCAAGTGTTCATAGCTTAATGGTTGGTACTAATTAGGTTTACACTATTTAAAATATTTACTTCACTTTAAAATAGTACATGTGAAGAGGTTTTTTTCAAGATGTTATAGCGTAATGATCTGTCTAAACACAAATATGGCAAGGTTCTAATTGAATTTTTTATCTCGCCAAAATCTCGGAAATATCGCCGATTTCAAAATATCGGGAAAATATCGGCAAATCTCGCCGATATTATCGGATCCGATATTTGGGGGCGATATTTTGATCCGAGATTATTTTTAGGGGCGATATCCGAGATCTCGGCGAGATTAACTACATAGCTTATTACTTTATGTTGGAGTTGTGACTACTTTTTTTTCCATGAAAATTTAGTTTTCAAAGTAAAGTTCTTCATTTAATCAAAACTTTATTATGCTATCTAATACAATATACATAGTTCGATACAAATCTGAATCCGTAAACTTTTGTTAGTCATTTACATATCCTTATATGTTTAAAAAAAATTACATATCCTTAGGCCAAAACCCTTTTAGTTATTGGCAGGCTTGATCGCAAGATCCAACTCAACATCTACCCAACTATTATGTCCTAAAATAGACTTTGAACATCACTTCAAAAATTAAATTCAAGTTTATTAAATGGTGCCATTTTTTTACAGCTTTAACTTTGGCATGTGTGTCGATCTTATTCGTAGCTCTATTTCTAGATTCATGAGTTGGCAGGTAAATTATTTTCCTAATACTGGTTGACAGTGTAAAGTTTTGATCAATGCATTGCTATTGCTTAATTTATGCATTTACCAAAGATGTAGAGTTTTTAAGCTATTTTTGACATGTTAAGATATCCACATGACCACGTGAACATCGAAAATGAACTCCCAACCTAATAATAAAACATAGTAACATTGACCGAAGTAGAATGTCGACCTTAAGCATTATACAGACAATTATTCAATATTCTGTTTGTCTAAAGTTTTGCTAACTTTAAATTGCAATAAATATATTGTTACGATGAAGGGCCTGGATGTTCTTCTCTTGGTTTCGGGGCATTCATGGAAAATGGACCATTTCAAGTTGGTGAAGATGGACTTCTTGTCTTAAATCACCACTATTGGAATTTAGGTAAATTTATACACCAAGAAAAGAGAACCGAATTACTTATTGATTTTTTTCGTTTTCTGAATCAAAACTAATGTGGTTTATCTGAATATAAATCGATCAACAGAATCCAACATGTTATATGTCGAATCACCTATCGGAGTTGGTTTTTCCTACTCGAAAACAGAAGAAGACTACATTGATTGGAATGACACAAAAACAGGTTCATACCAGTTACAACCAACAAATCTAATATTGTTCTTTAATTTGAACACAATATAATATTGTTCTTTCCATATCTTAAGCTGAGATTTTTTTGGATTATGACTCTACTTTTATATAAAAAATATGTTAGCAAGCTAATATTCTACGATTGTATAACCACATATGCTCACTTTTACATAATGTCAGCAAATGATAATTTGGTATTTATCACAAAATGGTTAGAAGAATTTCCATTATATAAAGACGCACCATTCTTCTTGGTTGGAGAAAGCTATGCTGGTACGTTCAAAATTCTATTGATAATTTACATACTCTTCCGTCTCAAAAATAAGTGTTTTTATACAGTGACACACCATGTCCAATACCAATCCAATAGTTACCCTAATCTCACTCCTAAAAAACGCAGCCCCCATTGTCTTCTTAGCTTCATCATTTGCTGAAGCTAAGTGAGCCACCGCTTCGTCAAATACTTCATGGAAGTCGTGTATTGCAGCATCGATTATTGGATTGGCTAAACAAATAAATATATCATTCAGGCACGTTACATGTGATATACCAGCAAGTTAATACGTGCTTATTTTCAAAAGTCAATCATGATGTACTAAATTAAAACTTGCCTCACTGGTGGTGACCTGCTGAGCGCGCAAGGGAAAGAAGAAGGACCATGCACTGCGCTGAGACATTTAACAAATAATCAGAATTAGACGTTAAGAAACCGTGAAACTTCAATAAAAAGAAAAAAGTAGAGGGGTACATTATGAAATATTTCGTCTTTTGCCTTCAAGTATATTATATCTTCTTCACCTTGAGCTACTACTACTGCCCTTCTTCTTCTTGTTCTTCTTCTGGTCACCTAGCCTTACTTTTTCATTTGTGGATATCTTAACCACTTAGTTTTTATGCTAGGTAATGTGAAGGTACTGATAGTGTGAGATGGTACTGCTACTTATAGGATCCTGCTGCTGGTTGGTTAACCTGCTGCTAGTGCAGCATAACCTGCTGCTAGTACATGCTAAAAGAAACACCACCTTAAATGAACACATCCGTTGCAGAACACTATGGCTGCTCGTTCATCACCATATCTTCATCAAATTAAAATTCCAATATTTATCACCATTTTAGACTTATTTAACACTAATTTATGATACGCACTTCATTATTTTCTAAGAGAAACAAAGTTAAAATCAGGCCAACTTAGATGATACGCACCATTTTAGACTTATTTAACCTACAGTGAAATGAAAAACAAAATGCATACTTGAGCATAGGTTTAAGATATGAAAGACCGAGGTTTATGAAAAATAAATGTATTTAGCTTGTATTATCTTATATTGAATATTCATACCTTGTAGAGAGGAGCACAAATACAACGAAATAATGTTCGGATAAGAAAGAACCGACTGGATTTGTATAATATATTGAATGGACAGAAAAAGATAGCAAGAATACTCTGCATGAAGAAAACAAATTAGAAATTTGATATCCTTCAATCCCAATGGAACTAATTCTTGTTTATAGTATTGAGATCATTATGTGTTGTAAGTGCAAAGATGGTTCATATACTCGAAACCGAAGCAACAATTCATATTCCGCATCACTTTATATTCTGCATTTACCTCCGATTAATGATGATTACATTCAATTGAGAGCTTTTGTGAAGCATTGGCATGTTAACTCCGATTAATGATGATTACATTCAATTGAGAGCTTTTGTGAAGCATTGACATGTTTGTACCGTATTTTTTGTTGTGCACAACCCCCCTTGCACATTAAATTAAGGTACCTAAGCTTTATATATAATAGATAACCCAGATATCATTGAAATTGACGATTATAACTCAGATATAATTGAAATTGTCATATAGAATATACCAAAACTCGAACGTGATTAAAGAGATTTGCTACGCATTATTACATTTTCATCATATAAATTCTCTTACACTCACAACAATATTATATATTGTAGTTTTTTCCCATTAATTTTTTCTCTGCATTTAAATCGTCAGTTCTGTCACTTGCTAGTATCCTATTAGTAAAGCAACAAAACTCACAAATCACGATAAAGACAATGTGATGCCACTCAGCACCCATCAAATAAACCAATAGACAAAGGTCCTGCCACCATCCAACCCAATGCGTAGATTAGCCAGAGTAGCTGTAACATACTATCATGACCTACCCTCTAACTGAATTAATGCGCCACTCTGCTTATCCTACGCTTCTCCCCCCTCACTCTCTCACTCTTTTTCACACACACTAATCACACCTCCAAAAACACACACACACACTCTCACATTTCACTCTCCGATCCGTTTTTAACTTTTTATTCAATCTCCGATCAGTTTTTACCGTCAGTTTTACCGTTACATCTCCGGCCATTATGTATTGAATCTCCGATCAGTTTTAACTGTTTTTAACCGATTTAACCGTTTATTTTTACTGTTTTAACCGTTATATTGAAGCTCCGATCAGTTTTTTACCGCTAGTTTTGCCGTTACGAACTGTTAAATCTCCGATTAGGTATCCGTTATTTACTGTTTTTTACTGTTTTAACCGTTTATGACTGTTTTAAACTGTTTTTACCGTTAATTTTGTTGCTACATTATGTATCGAATCTCCGATTAGGTCACCGTTAACCGTTTTTACTGTTTCTAACTGATTTTACCGTTTTTAAACTGTTTTTACCGTTAGTTTTGTTGTTAGGAGTTGTTACTGTTCAGATCTGTGTAAATTGGATGAATTAATGTGAAGTTGAGTGGAATTGATTGAGGAGCTAAGAGATGAATCCGTTATGTTGTATCGCGCCGGTATCGATTGATAAGGATCGTAACGGTTCGCCGTCTGCGGTTACGGTTAAGCCGCAGAATGAGTCTGAGTTAGGTCTAGGGTTAGGGTTTGAGAATTCGAACGGTAGGAGTAATAATGTGAGGCCGGTGAGTTTTTCGGCTCAGGTGTCGTCAGTTGGAACTGAATTTGAGAATGCGGTTAATGAGGTTGAGGAGTGCGGTGAGGATTGTTCGGTGTCGAAATCGGTGGTGTTTTGTTGTGGAGGTGGAGTTGTGGCGGGGATATTGTATAAGTGGGTGAACTATGGGAAGGGATGGAGGTCGAGATGGTTTACGTTGGAAGATGGAGTGTTGTCGTATTATAAGACGCATGGGCCGGATAAGATTGTGTTGAGTCCGGTGCGTGAGAAAGGTTTTAAGGTGATTGGGGAAGAGTCGGTTAGGTATATGAGGAAATGTAGTAGCGGGAGCGGTCATAATCGGTTTGGTGTTAAGCAATGGAAGCCGTTTGGGGAGATTCATTTGAAGGTATCCTTTAATTGCTCAATTAATATTGATTTTGAGTTTTGGCTGATTATTATTGTATGAATAGCTGTTTAATTTACAATGTAGCCCAATTAAATGCACGTATATATCCACCGTAGTAGTTTACTTGTATAAGCAAGAGTTAGCGTTGTTTAATGGGTAAACGGATGAGGTTTTCTCTGTTGAGGTTACCCAGGGAGGGCGAGCCTTTTGACTCATCTGTACGTGACCTCACTGGGTTAATCCCAGGTCCATTTCCGACCCTTCCCTTGCCACCACTAAATGTACACACCAAGCGAGGTTTGAACCCTTGACCTCTTGTGAGGAAACCAAGGACCTTACCACTAGGCCATTTGCTAGTGGTTTCAAGAGTTAGCGTTGTTACATAAGTTATAATGGTTGTCAAATAGCAGCGGAAATTGATCAGAAAGCTGGTAATACGAACAATTGCTCAATATTTAATATTTTTACAGAGTGTTATACTATTATTATTGTTTTTTGCATTTGAGATTTTGATATGTTAGGTTGCTTTGTATCGACAAGTACTGTAGTTAATGTTTTGTGGAACAGTCTGTTTAAAGCACACTTGTTATGAAATTTACTATTTCATAAATACCATAGAAACACAGACAACAGGACAGTTTGTTAGGTGGCATTGTTATGATTTTTTGTTATTTGGACTTCATGGAACACCTAAAGATTCTTATCCTTTTAAGCAAAAAAGGTATGCCATGTAGTTGATGGATCTGATCTCTGAATCAATTATTGTGTACTTTTAATGGCCTGATATGGTGCAGATAACTAGATAAGGTTTGTAAAGTGATTTTCTGAATGGTACATTTCTACGTCTTCTACAGGCCCAATATAGCTTGAAGTGGAAATGATTGTACTAGATATTTGGTAGTCTGACAGTTCTTTCGTAAAGATTCCTCATGTTTACTTATTGGGTAGAAAATTTGTGCTCAATGTTACCGTTTTACCTGGCGGAACGCGGAATATTATGGTCATAACAATATTTCAAATGAGCTTTACTAGGAACTTAATAGAGAACTAAATGAAAGCCTTCTTCCCTGAATCCGATTATTGTATCTACAATATCTGAAAGAACATCTAGGAACTAGCCATAGAATCATGTATTGAATGTAGATACAGTTTTCCTCCTAATGACCTCAAATCTTCAGAAATGCCCTTTTTGAGCACACAAACATTAATTACTAGAAAGAATTATATCGCGACCAATATTTATTCTAGAATGCCTAGTGATAAGATCTCAGGGAGTAATCAAGACTTGTTAGGGAGTGCTTGTCAAACAAGTTCCGCTCAGGTTTGCTTTACTGGCCTGTGTGGTGCATGGCTTTCATAAGCATAGTACTACTATCTTTTCTCAGGGATAACCCTGTACCAGGAACATTATCTTGCAATAGTTTATATATTTATCTGATGCAACATAAAACTGTGTTAATAAAGGACGAATCATGTTTATATTAGTACTTACTTTGGTAAAATAGACTGTAACCTCGTCTTTTGGTACACAGCAAGTTTGGTCTTCATCTCCTTTATAATATAGCTTCCCTGGGTATTCAAATATTTCAACTTAGGAAACAGGCCGTTGCCTTTTTTATATTCAATTTTTGTCTATAGTACATTGATAATTGTATAATTAATAATTAAGGACTTACGGACGATTTAGTGTTCTTTTCATTAATGACGTTGATGATAATATGCTACCATATTACATACTGCTGTTTTCTAAAGTATACAAATATATTATATCCAGGTCTCTTCTGTAAGAGCAAGCAAGTCAGATGACAAAAGACTATCTATATTTTCTGGAACAAAAACTCTTCATCTACGGTGCATATCTAGAGAAGATAGAGCTGCATGGATTGAGTCCCTTTTAGCTGCTAAGGATAAATTTCCAAGATTGTCTACAGGGGATCTTGCTCCTTCAGAAGACATGGTTATTTCTACAGAGAAGCTACGGTCACGGTTATCCCTGGAAGGAATATCAGAGGAAGCAATAAAAGATTGTGAATCGATAATGCTGGGTGAACTTTCCGCCTTGCAAAACCAAATGAAGGCTCTTCAACTTAAACACATGGTTCTTTTGGACAAACTGAGACAGCTAGAGGTAATACCTTTATTTTTCTTTCACATGAACCGTTGGCTTAATTCTGCCCACCTAGGTAATTCAGCAAGATTTTATTTATAAATGTGAGTAGAACTATTGTGTATTAGCCACACAGAAGTACTTGATGTTCTGACTTCTGATTTTTACATAACCCTTATAACATTTAAATATGGGAATCTGATTCTGCTGTTCTAGTATCATATTTTCCTCATGAAAGATGCACATATATTTTTTGCATTGACCGGTTAAGCTTGTTGTTTGCAGACAGAGAAAATCGAGCTGGAAACAACTGTGGTTGACGAAACAAAAGAACGTGATTCTTCTTGTGGGCAAGATAGAAGATTCAGTGGTAAGCTAATCTTTGAGAGTTTATCTTTCATAAATTGCGTTAGAGATATATATGATCCTAGTCACCACAACAAATGATATTGGCAACTCTTCCACTGAATTTCAGTAAGGGTTGAGCTGATCGTGTCCAGCCTAATAATCTGTAGCTCAAGAATAATCTGTATTGATAACTTCTGATTTGAGTCATGAAAAATGGGTGTTGAGTTTCAACCTAACTTCTGTATAGATGGATGATATATTAATGTGAAAGTAGTTAATTTCCACCTTTGTGGGTTGCTGTTTGTTTCCTAAGTCAGACAAAAAATCTAGAATTATATAATAAGTAGGGACACACTATCATGACATCATGCAAAACTTAATATACGTATACATTCGAGTCTAAGGACTTGGCAAGTATACATATACGGCTTGCAAATTGAATTTAGCATATCTTAGCTTAAACCTAATATCTAGCCATAAGATTATCAGACCCTTTTGTTGCAACACCCCTCTCCCCAGGATAAAAGATACTAGTAATAAATAACAGAAAAATTATGATGATTGAATGTTTTGGAATTATTTCTTGACTATTGAGGGTGCAAGGTATTTACTTTTGGTTATTGGTAACACTATCACCGCAAATTATTCATATATCTTTTGCTGGCTACTGCATCAGATTTCTATTCCATCATGTCCGAAGGCAGTGGATCTGATTCTGATGTAGACGTTGAAAGTCGATATGGAGTAGACATTGAATCAGATGAAGAAACCGGAACCTTTTTTGACACAAATGAGTTCATGTCGGCTGATGTTTTAAGATGCGCATCCTATCGGAGTAGAGAAAATGGATCAAGTTCTTTAGCAAATGAAAAGGACTCTTTCTTGTCTGGCCGTCGGGCTGGAACTGAGATAAATTTGATTCAGTATCCTCATGTCAAAAGAAGGGACAGTTTACCTGAACCGAAGGAAAAAGAAAAACCGGTTGGTTTATGGTCCATAATTAAAGATAACATCGGAAAGGACCTGTCTGGTGTTTGCCTCCCTGTTTACTTTAACGAACCACTCTCTTCATTACAAAAATGCTTTGAAGATTTGGAGTATTCTTGTTTGGTTGACCGAGCGTTGGAATGGGGAAAGCAGGTCAGGTACTCAAGCTATGCTTATTCATGGCAATTTCATTGAGTATGGTTTTCCCTTTAAAATGTAACTGATTAAGGTTATCTCTCTTGTACATTAGTTTGCTTATAGTTGTAGCACTGTAAATCAAACCTAATGGTTGCTAGAAACTGCAGTCCTCAGGACCCTTGCCCAATATTTGTGGTTATAATTTTCTTGTAACTTGTTTTAACTTTTAAGCATTCTGACATTTGCTCTTGGTATAAATAACGAGCTCCATCTTATATTATATGTTCTATTGAGTACTGACCTCAAACTTTTTTACGCATGCAGGGGAATGATTTGATGAGAATTCTAAGCATTGCAGCTTTTGCTGTTTCTGGTTATGCATCAACAGAGGGTCGACAATGTAAACCCTTCAACCCTCTTCTTGGGGAGACCTATGAGGCAGAATATCCAGATAAGGGCCTGCGTTTCTTTTCTGAAAAGGTAAATGTTTATTTAATCACGAAACAACAATTGTTAAACGCACGATATAAGATCTTTCTTTTTCTTCTTGCTCTATATGGTTGGATTATTATGTAAAAAGAAAATCCGTATCTGCATTTATTACATGGTTAAAAATGATGTACATAGTCGTTTTTTTTTTGTTGCTTTTTCCTTAGGTGAGTCATCACCCTATGATTGTTGCCTGTCACTGCGAGGGCAGAGGCTGGAAATTTTGGGCGGATTCCAATCTGAAGGGCAAATTTTGGGGGCGTTCTATTCAGCTCGATCCTGTGGGTGTCCTCACCCTGCAGTTTGAAGATGGTGAAACATTTCAATGGAGCAAGGTTACTACCTCTATATACAATATTATTCTTGGAAAAATCTACTGTGATCACTATGGCACCATGCGTATCAAGGGTAGCGGCAATTACTCTTGCAAACTCAAGTTCAAGGAGCAGTCAATTATAGACAGAAATCCACATCAGGTAACAATAATATTCAAGAGTTATAAAAATCTTTCTTGCAACATTAGTTTCTCCAATAGCAAGATGTGGGGGTTAGGTAGTCGACTAACGGGTCAAAACATGTCTGGATTGAAAAAGGTTAGTATTTATTAGTACTTGTTGAAACGGGCGGTGCCATCTTGACCCGCTAGCACTTTTTGTCCATTTCTTAGATTTTTATTTCAGTATATCTAATGCTTTAATTATGACTAATATAAGAATACTATGACAATACTACTCGCTTGTTAGCTACTTCTGTTTGACCCGTTTGAGATCGAAGAAAACCTAAATTGACATATTCGTTAGTAATAACATTAGTCTCTTACAACACTAGCCTTTATGAACAAAATCTTATTTTACCAAATGCAGGTTCATGGGTTTGTGCATGACAACAGAACAGGAGAAAAGGTGGCAATGTTGATGGGAAAGTGGGACGAGGCTATGTACTATGTATTGGGAGATCCAACAACAAAACCCAAAGGCTATGATCCGATGACAGAAGCTGTGTTGCTGTGGGAAAGAGATAAGTCTGCCACCAAGACGCGATACAACCTCACACCATTTGCAATATCTTTGAACGAAATAACACCTGGTTTAAGGGAGAGGCTGCCTCCAACTGACTCAAGGCTTAGACCCGATCAACGACACTTGGAAAATGGTGAATATGAACTAGCAAATGCGGAGAAACTCAGACTTGAGCAATTACAGAGACAGGTACCAGTTTTACTTTTGTGATCACCAGGGCTTTTTCGACTCCTAATATCCATATGCTCCCTCCCCTCTTTTGGAACTTTTAAACACAATGCTTATAGAAGAAAGTTTAAATATCAACCCAAAAGTCTTATAACAAGCCTTACTTTGTCCCAAGTAAGAATAAGTAGACTTAAAATATGGGTTTATTTCATAAAAACGTTACCACTTGTTGGAGCAAAGATGAAATGATAATGTCATTAAGTTTGACCATGTTGACATTTTACTGACCTGACGCCCAAAACCAAGTACCCATCTTTAACAATGTTGAAGATGTACTCAAGCTGAAGTTTGATTAAAGTTGGTTATCTTTGTATGCAATAACCTTCTCAAAATAAATATCTTCATTCATTTGTGATATTATTGAGCAAATGAGTTAAACTTTAAAACTAAAAACTTACCATTCGTTTTCTTGGTATGCAACCTGTGTATTTAAGAAAGTTACCATGTTAAATATACTTATGTGTATGTATTTATAGTTACAAATTAGCAAAGTGTTACTGATTTGGGTCAATAATATCTATTGCTTTAATCCAAATCGTCTGTATATCAAATGTATATGACATAAAGGTAATCATTTCCTTCAAACATGGTTCTTGAACTCGAATATTTGCACATTGTAATTAAGATTCTAATCGTGGTTACTTATGTGGATAGGCAAGAAAACTGCAAGAACGAGGATGGAGACCAAAGTGGTTCCAAAAGGACGAAGATGGTTGTTTCCATTACGTGGGTGGATACTGGGAAACCCGAGACAAGAAAGACTGGAATGGAATTCCAGATATATTTGGGCAGAGTGTCGAGATGCCTCCTAGTGTAGAAGCAGAGTGAGCAGGTGGTTATGTTGTAGCCATTAAAACTTTGTAACAAGACTGTTCGAGACTCTATAAAGTATATAATTTTCCTAAAAAAAGTAATAAAAGGAAATCATGCAAACAATATGTTCAAACCGGTATCAATCTTTTTTCCTTAACGATTACCAATCGGTTGCATTAATGGGTATAGCATTTCACAACAATGGTGTTGTTTTCGTACATTATGTTTATTCCCCCCACATTGTAATCAAGACTCGTTCAGTAGTTTTTGTACCGATTAAGTTTCTTTCTATTGCTTTTGCCTGTATGGTGTGATTGAGCCTTGCTTGACTTTGAGCTCGGTAGTGGCTCAAGTCTTGTAAAGTGGGTTATAATCTTATGATGACATGTTATGTGCTACTGGGTTTACCACAAGCCAAGTCCTTAAGTTGATCATGTTAGGGGTTAGGCCATGCTCGAACTCGATTTGAATTATGATCAACTTGGTACGAGAAAGACTTGGACGAATGTGAGCTCTAGCTAAGAAGATATTACTGTAGTAATTAGTACAAATACTATCTAAATAATAAAAAAAAAACTTTGTTTTTTTATGTTAAACTTAAAACAATGGCATTCCTAAATCCATAATTACATATAAATTTATGTTTGTTATTTTACAGCCCGCTAATGATTCATCTGGCCCCAAATTAAGCAAGAGAAACTAGGGTTGTTCATCGGTTTGGTTTTCGGGTTTTTTGGTTCGGGTTGAAATTATTTTGAGACAAAATCAAAATGGATCATCTCGAACTGAAAAAACTTCGATTTTCAGATCTTGCGAGTAATATCCAAATTGTGAACTCGCCGAGAAACACATTTGTCATACTGGAAGTAATACGCGTGGTTGTTAAGTCCATCGACATCCAACTATTGAAAGTTTGAAACTGAGTTTCCTCGAGGGCTCGAACTAGTCGATTTCATATTTTTGAAACATGTCCGTGTGTTGTGATTGATAGAGTACTCAATGAATAATCTCAAATCCAACTGCATTGGCTTTAAAACTCAATATCACCTATCTCGGTAACTTCAAAAGATAAAAACCTTTTACAAATGAGACTAAATAATGCCAGATTAGGATAGCGAAAATGCATGTATTCCTTATTACATGAAAACAATAATTTATATAAACTAATGTGATTCTTTTTTGTTTATTTTTTGTTAGAAACTAAACTCTAGCTACGGTATGGTTTAGTACGTTAGTTGGAATAGTAAGACGTTTATTTGCTTCAAATGAATTAGTGGCATCATTTATCTGAGTAACATCAAGTCTTTAAAAGTTAAGCTTTGTATAATAAACACATAAATGATATAGATAATAGAATACTAAAATGCATGAGTCAACAACATTTAGATACTTACTAGATTTTTTCAATAAAACTATTCTAGAATTATATCCCACATAGGTTAGAAAAAGGAAAAGTAATTTGGTTAGGCCAAATGATAAAAAAATCATCGAATATGACAATTTTTGTGATTGTGTGTTGCCAAGTATTTTTTTTTTTCTTATTATGTGTACTGAACTTTCAAATTTCGATCATTGCGTGTATTTTGTGACCATTTTACCCTTATTTTTTTTCAAATTTTGAAGGGTAAAAAGGTAATTTTACATGGCAGAATAGTCACAAAATACACAGAATGATCGAAATTTGAAAGTTCAGTACATACAATAAGAAAAAAAATAGTTGGCTACACACAATTACAAGAAGTGTCAAGTTCGATGCATTTTTTTATACAACACTCCACATGGAACAAATGTGTCTAGAACAATATGATGTTTCGGATGCTTTACTGCCATGGAAGTTCAATGTACCAAATGTAAAGTTCTTATATTTTTAATATTTATTTTATAAAAAGTTCTCTTTGTTGCCTTTGACCGTAATCATTTAACTAACTCATAACCTTAATCGAACATGTTTTAAGAGAAGAACTTATGTTCAGTGGCGGAGCCAGAAAACATGATCACGGGGGGCATCAAGCGAGAGGTTAAATACACGTCAGAAAATGACAGTTTTTAGCGTAATTTGAAAAAATCGGGTCGGGTCTACTATAATGCAATTAACACTAGTTAGGTGTCGCTAAAATAATAACGAGTCGGTGATTTCAAGTAGTTTATCTAGAAATAAACTCATTTAGACTATAATATATATTTACGGATCAAATATAAAATTTTAAGCAAAAATTTCAAATAAAGTATAGTAAAACTTGTATAAAAGTGGTCGTGGTTTTATGAATTAAATTACCAAAAGAAATGTGATTATCACGTCAAAATCATAAATTAGAAGATATGTGAGTAAATATACGATGCTAACAAATTAACTCTAAATTACCCATGTTGTTAAGAAAAGTCATGCACTCATGCTAAAGCCCAAAGATATATATTAGATGTAATCACAAAACCAATTTATTCTGAAGTTACTGTATTCACATATTGTATATAGTTATTATATTACCAAATAAGAGAAAGAAATAATATTGTATACACCCACTAGCCCATCCCCACCATTCTTGACTTTTTCATTCTTCCCTGCTCTTTATCTTCCTCCTTTTTTTCCGATAATACAAGCTCACCGGAAAAATCTAATTACAACCAAACAACCTATTTTCAGCATCCCAAAATTTTGTTGAGGGCAATTTCATTTTTTGCCTGAGGGCAATTTAAGTTTTGTCCGCTAAAACCCAAAATTTTGCACTATATAAATTTTTTTTTTTGGCCAAATTGTTGAGGGCACCGCCCCCCCTATTTACATTGTCCCTCCGCCCCTGCTTATGTTCTTCATTGATATATCAAACACATGTATAAAACTTCAAGTTATTATTAAAAAAAAAAAAAAAAAAAAAAAAAAAAAAAAAAAAAAAACCATAGATAATAAATTCACAAATTTGATTTTGTTCAATTTTTAATTTTAACTATCATAACGTATGTAGACAAAATTATTTAGAATTTCTAAAATCGTTCTTCTTTTGTAGGAAAACGTGTATAGACAGTATCACAGAATTATCTACAAATTCTAAAACAAAGGGATTCCATCATGTTCCAAAAGTCTCATAACTACACTTCATATGCATACAATTCAAAACTTTTTTAATTACATGAACTCTATATATTTTGATACTTTGCTTATCACTTTTGGGTTTTGGTCGTAAAATAGCAACGTATTTTTTCAAATGTATTATTTCGGTACGTGTATTATTTTCCGTTCCACTTAATGTAGTGTACTTTCATTTTTTGTTCCATTTTGCATATTTTGATGACGTGTCATACCTGAAAGTATGACACGTGTCACCATTCATAACGTGACACGTCATCAAAATATGCAAAATGGAACAAAAAATAAAAGTAAACTACATTAAATGGAACGGAAAATAGTACACGTACCAAAACGGAACATTTAAAAAAATACGTTGCTATTTTACGACCAAAACCCATCACTTTTATACATTTATTTATTTATTTATCATAACAACAAAATGTTCAAAGATATAAGTGTATTGAATTAGTGATCACATTTGCCTCATTGCCAATTTGCCATTGGCTTGTTAAAACTTGAGCACCATTTTAACCTCCTAAACTTCAAAACTAACGATATAATTCTATCTCGTCATGCATTATTAAGTTAATATTCTTTAGTAACAAACTTGACATCAACCTAGTCAGTACACCAATATCTAGACTAATTGAAAAATTAAGTACATACGACCACATTGGGTCTAATAAACTATTGAGACCATTCTTGAATATAGCGATGGTCTAATTTTCAATTTGTTAGAAAACATCAACATAGAATCCAATTAACATGAATTAACCTTTTGACATTACCCACGCACCCACACGTACGTCAAAAACTCGAGTCCCAATGTAAACACCTTGAGACACAAATGGTGCACCACTTAGTTTGTGTGCGACCATGAATCCTTGTTACAAGGACAAAACATACAAGGATGGTCTTAAGGAATCAATGTCTCTAGTTATGGTTATGTATATTAAAAATTTGTGTTTGCATCGTTTATTATCTCCTTACTTAAGTGTCGGTTTCGAGTTTTTTAATGGATGGTTCTGCATACTGCGTAGCTCTGACTTGTGAATCGGAATAAGATAGTGAAACCTGAGGCTGGAATTTTGTAAGACGTTGACACGACATCACTATCTTTCGTAAAAAAAAGATTCTTGTAATATAATAGTAAAATATTTCATGTACAAAATATAGCAAAAAAAGTAAACAGCTTATTAAAGACTATCATACTTAAAATGTTCTTGCCATTTTTTGTGTGTGTGTGACTAGGGGTGTTTGCGTCTGCTTATGATATAAATAAGTGAGAATAACATGGAATTTATTAGTGAGTGACTGAAAGAGAAAAATAATGATGCAAAACTATCTAAAAAATGAATCATGAATCCTTGTTACAAGGACAAACATACAAGGATGGTCTTGAGGAATCAATGTCTTTAGTTATGGTGATGTATATTAAAAATTTGTGTTTGTACTATTTGTTATCTCGTTGCTTAAGTGTGGGTTTCGAGTTTTTTTAATGGATGGTTCTGCATGCTGTGTAGTTTTGACTTGTGAATCCAAATAAAATAGTGAAACCGTGAGGCTGAAAATTTGTAAGACGATGACACGACATCACTATCTTTCGGAAAAAAGAATCTTATAATACAAGAAACATTTATTCCATGTACGGAAAAAAATAAATAAAAGTAAACAACTTATTAGTGACCATCTTACTTAAAATGTTCTTTGGCATCGTCTAATAGTGAAATAAATAAATAAAATTACTATAAGCTAGGTTGCTTGTAATCAAGCGATGGTTCACACGTTAGAGCCGATTTGGTATTCGTGTGTCACATATGGTTGCGTAACACCTTCTTACGCTGGTTTTCGATTTATAAGAGTGGTCGACATCACACATTGAGTAGTTGCATCTTTGTGTGTGTGACTGAGGTGTTTGTGTGCTTATGATATAAATATCGGGATATAGATTATTGTTAAGTGAAAATTACGACGATTTTAGTGGCGAGTGACTGAAAGAGAAAAATAATGATGCAAAACTATCAAAAAATGAATCATGAATACTTGTTACAAGGACAAACATAGAAGGATGGTCTTGAGGAATCAATGTCTATAGTTATGGTGATGTATATTAAAAATTTGTGTTTGTACTATTTGTTATCTCGTTGCTTAAGTGTGGGTTTCGAGTTTTTTTAATGGATGGTTCTGCATACTGTGTAGTTTTGACTTATGAATCCGAATAAGATAGTGAAACCGTGAAGCTGAAAATTTGTAAGACGATGACACGACATCGCTATCTTTCGGAAAAAAGAATCTTATAATACAAGAAACATTTATTCCATGTACGGAAAAAAATAAATAAAAATAAACAACTTAATAGTGACCATCTTACTTAAAATGTTCTTTGGCATCGTCTAATAGTGAAATAAATAAATAAAATTACTATAAGCTAGGTTGCTTGTAATCAAGCCATGGCTCACACGTTAGAGCCGATTTGGTATTCGTGTGTCACATATGGTTGTGTAACACCTTCTTACGCTGGTTTTCGATTTATAAGAGTGGTCAACATCATACATTAAGTAGTTGCATCTTTGTGTGTGTGAGACTGGGTGTTTGTGTGCTTATGATATAAATATCGGGATATAGATTATTGTTAAGTGAAAATGACGACGATTTTAGTGGCGAGTGACTGAAAGAGAAAAATAATGATGCAAAACTATCTAAAAATGAATCATGAATCCTTGTTACAAGGACAAACATACAAGGATGGTCTTGAGGAATCAATGTCTATAGTTATGGTGATGTATATTAAAAATTTGTGTTTGTACTATTTGTTATCTCGTTGCTTAAGTGTGGGTTTCGAGTTTTTTTAATGGATGGTTCTGCATACTGTGTAGTTTTGACTTATGAATCCGAATAAGATAGTGAAAGCGTGAGGCTGAAAATTTGTAAGACGATGACACGACATCACTATCTTTCGAGAAAAAGAATCTTATAATACAAGAAACATTTATTCCATGTACGGAAAAAAATAAATAAAAATAAACAACTTATTAGTGACCATCTTACTTAAAATGTTCTTTGGCATCGTCTAATAGTGAAATAAATAAATAAAATTACTATAAGCTAGGTTGCTTGTAATCAAGCCATGGCTTACATGTTAGAGCCGATTTGGTATTCGTGTGTCACATATGGTTGCATAACACCTTCTTACGCTGGTTTTCGATTTATAAGAGTGGTCAACAACACACATTGAGTAGTTGCATCTTTGTGTGTGTGTGACTGGGGTGTTTGTGTGCTTATGATATAAATATCGGAATATAGATTATCGTTAAGTGAAAATTACGACGATTTTAGTGACGAGTGACTGAAAGAGATAAATAATGATGCAACACTTATATGAAAATGAATCATGAGTGAAAATTAAACACTGGTGGTATAATTAAGGGCAATGATATTATTCTAGATGTAACAACCATTTATAAAAGGGAAAATGATTTATATGCCTAAATCATATGCCTAAAGATACGCCTAAGCATAAGATTACGACATGTGACATAATCAAAAGTAAGAATAAAGAGAAAGCAAATGTGAAAGACATGTGTCAATTGATGATATGATTAGGCATGTTTTTATGTATATTTTTTAGGCATGCATATCACTACTCTTATAAAAAAATTTCTTGTCTCAAAGAATCATTAAAATTTTTGTCATTTAAGGTAACCAAGTTTAACTTGTTTTCCAATTATATTATTAGACTTTTATTTTTTACTAATTTAGAGGGGAGTGTTATTAAAAATCATTAGATTTTTTTAGCGTTTAAGTTAAACCTACTTCTTACCAATTCACTTATTCCTGTAAACTTATATCTGTTCCAAGAAGAGAAGAAATCATACTTTACCCGAAATGAGTTTTCGGTGAATGGTGGCATTGTACACAGTATGGGCAGGGTATGGAAGCCATACCGTGCATGAACACCGCCGCCGGTCATGCGGTATAGCTTGCGGCATGGAAAACACGGCATAGAACCACGCACGGGAAAAGGAAGAAAATTTGAACATTGGAAGCAAAATTTGACCGTTAGTAGTATAAACGGCTATTTATTTTTATTTTATTATTATTATTATTATTATTATTATTTTATAAATATGTATTCATTTTGCTCAAACACACATACACAACACATACCCAACTTTTTCAATCACTTTTCAAAAAAATATATGGAGCCTAAAAATACCAAACGAGTGTCGAGGGGCGCATCTCGTCCTCGAGTTCAATCACAACCCGTTTACTGCCCCCAATTGTACGAATCATCTTCTCAATCACAACCCGTTTACTGCCTCCAAATGTACGAACCTCAATCTCCACCATTTTTCTACACCCAACGACCCTTCCCGAAAGTCATCCGAGTTAAGTAACGCTCCAACCCCAACAAACGAGGACGATTTCGACTGTCACTTACCGAACCTCAACGATAACCCTGCTCCATCTCGTCAATCGAGAGGCAAAAAAAGGCGAATGATGAAGATTCAAGCCGAAGTTCGATGCGTGATACCTTGGCAACTTACACGGCCGAAAAGCAAAGTTTATTGAAGGCGCAATTGGAGGTTTAAAAGAAAAAGGACGAAGAATATTTCAAGTTTATTGACGGGGAGGTCTACAATCGTGACATGAAGTTCGTTATGGAGCCGCACGACAATATCTCATACCCGACTTTTAAGGAATTCGTCATCATTAGGAAATGCGAGATATGCGCCAAATACGGTTGGCTATGTAGTTTGTAGGATTTAATGTTTTTAAGTTAAGTTTTAATGTTTTTACGTTAGTTTTAATTTATTTTTAAGGTTTTTTTTAGTAATATTTTATGTAAGGTTTTTAATTTTAATGGAATTTTAGTTATTTTATGTTTTTTAGTAATATTATGTAATGTTTTTTAATTTTAATGGAATTTAAAAAAAAGTAAAAAATAAAATTGTTGTGAGGTATAAGATGTAGTGTGGTATGGTGATGCCAACAAAATTTGAGAGTGTGGTATGAAAAAATAAAGAAATGAGGTGGCATAAAGGGATTGGTTAGAAGTGAGTGATGTGATGCAGTGTGATTGATGAATTGACAAGTCCTGATTATTATGTCACAATTTGCCTTATACACTTATTATTTTTTTAGGCATTGTGAGTTTCTACCTCATCAACTTAGGAGAGCCACCCCACCGTAGATCAATCATTACAAATAATCATTCTCATTTATTATGTTTGATCACTTGATTGTGTTTATTACAAATAATCATTATCATTTATTATGATTGGTCACTTGATGGTTGTAAGAAATATGAATTTAGTGTGAGATATAATTACATAAATGGTCCATGTCGTTACGCTAAATTGCGTCTAACGTCCAAATCATTTTTTCAAATTTTTTTTTCGAAATAATTTTTTTTAGAAAAATTATTTTTTTTAGAAATTTTTTTTTTCGAAATTAATTTTTTTAGAAATATTTTTTTTTCGAAATTAATTTTTTTAGAAAAAATAATTTTTTTTCCGTAATTTTTTTTTAGAAAAATTGATATTTTTTTTCCGAAATTATATTTTACAAAAATTATTTTTTTTCCGAAATTAATTTTTTTTCCGAAATTCTTTTTTAGAAAAATTAATTTCTAAAAAAAAAAAAAAAATGGTCAAATTAATTTTTTTCACACCTATCAACATAGCAAGATTAAATAGTAATTAGTAATTAGTTAAGTAATTAATTAGGGTGGTTAGATGTTGAATCCTTAGTGTTTTCAATGTTGGTCAAAAAGTTGGTTGAAAAACATGCTCACAAAATTTGAGGTGAAAAAAATAGGTCAAAAGCTGGTCGAATGAGGTATAAACCATATGATTATTTTTTTATTATTATCATTTTTTTAGTTTGAGTGAACATAGATATGAGACTCATGATGAGAGAGTTGCATATAATGTCTTGAAAGGTAACATAAGAAATGGCTTTTCTTGGCAAAAAGACATCCCTTTCACCTACTTTTCTTGTAGGCCATAAAAAGGGACTTTAATCTTACGCAAATAATTTTACACAACACATGTAGATACATAGTAGGTCCCAAGATAATGTGTTTATGGATTGGGGAACACAAAAAGCTTCTTGCTAAATTTTTGTACATTTGAATTTTAACCAACTAAGCTGATAATTTGGCTTTATCTATTTCTGTTACAGTGTATATGTTAGTCAATTTTAACCCTTTCGTTATACATTTGTAGTGCTAGACTCGTATTAAGTAGTTAAATACAGTACAACCACTTAATGTATGCAATGATTGCAAACCCCTCTATAGAGGGGTTCATATAAACTGGCCTATATTATACAAACCTTCACTAAAGTCAACCGTACAAACCGCGAAGCATAAAATATAATACCACGATGCATACAGTACAACCACTCAATGCATGCAATAATTGCAAACCCCCTGTAAGAGTCCGTATAAACTGCCCTGAAATTATTTGGAAAAATATGTGGTCCTAAACCCTTCTCGGGGCTGCCATCGAGTAAAACAAAATCGTATCATGGAGTCAGACTGTCAATATGGCACTCAAAATTACTATTTGCACCCTTAATCAATTACCACGATAATTCGTGAAATGTATTAGAGGGTAAGTTACCATAACATGTTCGTTCAAAAAAAAAAAAAAAAAAAAAAAAAAAAAGGGCAAATTCCCAAAAAGGGACTTTTTTATTTTCAAATTCTTTAAATGATACAAACCTAACTTCTTTTCCCAATTTGGTCAAGTGCGATCGTGCGATCGTGCGATCCCCTTAGTTTCTTGACACTTGTCAAGACAAATAGGACTTGTCCCCCACTATCACTTGTCACTTGTCCCACCCACTATCACTTGTCCCCCATGTGTCCAGACAAAAATTACTTATTTACCCTTAGTTCTATAAGTCAATTAAATGTGCGATTTTGCTACCTATTAAATGTGCGAATGTGTGAATTCAATTTATTTCCAGATTCCGGCAAATTAAATGTGCGATTTTACGACCCCTTAAATGTGCGAATGTGCGAATTCAATTTATTTCCAGATTCCGGCAAATTAAATGTGCGATTTTACTAACTTGATATTTTTTTACTAAAACAACACACCCACCATACAAATCTTATCACAAACCTTCATATTTTTTTGTTTGGATAATTTAGGTTACATGGATAAATACCCTAACCACCTTTCATCATCTCATTTCCATTATCTCCCTAAACATATATTCTCCCACACCTCCTTCCTCCTAACCCAGCCGCCGCCTGCCACCTTTAAACCACCACCACTGCCACTCACAACACTACACCTCCACCACATAAATACTCCAAGTAATCTCCTCATCACGTTAAGCCACTCCACGCGCCAAAACAACACACCACTGCCACCATATCATCACCACGTGCTGCCTTCATCTTTATTTTTCTAGATCTATACGTTTCAAAGGTGAGACACACCATTTCATGCCCTTGTGTCACATGGTGTGAGATAAACTCGTGTCGATCGAGTTGAGTTGGGTTGTTTTGATTTTGGTTAGGGCTAAAAGAAATGGGTGTTGACTTTTGTTTAAAGATGGACGACCAAATTAGATGATGGGTTTTGATAGTAAAGATGGTAGTGGCTGGTTGCAAGTTTTAGATTCAGTTTTATGGGTTTGGGAAGAAAATCGAGTATGGGGAGTGGGTTTGGTAGATTTGTGGTGGTTGAAAGCGATGACAACGCTACATAGTGGTGGTTGTGGTGATGGCGGATCATTGGTGGTGATTGGAAAAAAGAGAGAGAAAGTGGTGGAGTGAGAAATAAATGAGAAAGTGGAAAAGAGAAAGAAAGGGGTATTATAGTCTTTAATACACACCTAACCATATAAAGTACTATTAAAAAAGTGGACACGTGTCTCACAATTAATGGGATCGCACATTCGCACGATCGCACTTGACCAAATTGGGAAAAGAAGTTGGGTTTGTATCATTTAAGGAATTTGAAAATAAAAAAGTCCCTTTTTGGGAATTTGCCCAAAAAAAAAATTTACCATAACATGTTAACATGCAAAAAGTGCTGTTACGTCAGCGCCATATCATTTGAACACAAAAACATTTAACACAAAAAATACACATTATTATAATACCAAATAACATCACTTTTTTAGGACCCACATTTTAAAAAATACATATTGTGAAAATAAATAGTGATAGCACATTATGTCTCGTTAAAAATCATCATCTGATTTTAAATTTTCTTATCATCGAATCTACCACATGTAATACAATTTATGTTAAGCACACATTTGTTCCTAACAAGATTGCCACAAATTCAATTTTGTAATATACCTTAACCTTTTCCAGCAATGAATTAACTAAAACTATTCTCAACTAGATTATAAAATACATTGAATCGGTATTATTTCTCGGTGCATTTTCCTTTCGAATAAATTGCTATATGAGAGCTGCATGTAAAAACATATAAAGAAAATAATTTTAAGTTTGAATTATAAGATAAAAGCTTGAAGATAATCTTTACATTTACTCCGTGTTATACGAGGCATGATACAACCCGTGCGATGCACAGGCTTGTTTGCTGACTAATTAAATTGTTTTCCGTAACGTTGATGCATCTTTATCTTTGTCGGGTCGGGGTAGCACGTGATGGTATTTATAATAACTTTTTGCATTTGAATGTCGATTGCAACTATGTTTGTCTTTCAAAATTTGTTTTGATTGATACTTTATGCAAATGAAATATTCCCAAGCCATAAGATTGCAGCAAGCAATTCTAAGGCTAAAGGGAGTGAGGCTACCCAGGAGAGGGGCGACTCGCGACACGTGGCGCTGAGTCAGCAAGTTGGGTAGCCTCCAAAAAATGAGGGAGTGGGGCTACTCAGGAGGGTGGGGCGACTTCTGACACGTGGCACTTCTAATGATTGATTTTTTAACTTTTTTTTTTGCAACTTTTTTTTTTTTTTTTTTTTTTTTTCATATTATATAAATAATAACTAAAAAAAACAATATTACATAAATAATAATCCTAAAACATAAATATTACTTAAAAATTAATACAAACATAAATATTGTTCATAAAACATAAATAATAATCCTAAAACATAAATATTACTTAAAAATTAATAAACTACGCATCCCGATATTTTTCAATAAGATCTTGTTTCGCTTTTTCCATGATTGATCTTTCGGGTTCCGGAAGATCGCTGTAGTCAGTGCTCAACACTCTCAACTCGGCAAGCTTAATTTTACTTTCCTTTGCCTTCAACTTTCGATCCCCATACTCCAATCTTTTTGCCGTGAGATCCATCAACCCTCTCAATTGACCCGAAATATCGTCCAAAGCATTATCCAACTTCCCCTTTCCCTTGCTCGACGAACCACCCACACTCGAACTCGATTTCCTACTCATGTCTCTTCCAACCGGCCGTTCCCGAAACTCCACCTCCTCATCCTCGTCCACTGAGTTAAGATCGAAATTCACACGAGCATCCGAACCTTGACTTTGATAATCGCCGGATGATGAAGTTTTCGTTCTTTTCTTAGTTGGTTCTCCTCGACTTTTTCTTGCGTCGTTTGAATCGGTAACGTAATGAAACTTAGAACTGAATCTTAACTTATCCCAAATGTCCACATATCCAAAAGGTTTTCCATAAGTCCCCTTGTACTCGGAGAAAGCTTTTTTAACCACGTCGGCGTCATTCGAACCACTTTGATGGTTGTTTGCATTTCTGAGCCGTGTATAGATCTCATTGAAATGTTGGATTTGTGGGCGTATTTTCCTCCACTTGGCACTCACCCCGTCCGGATCACGATATCCCTCCTCCTCGCTCATGAGCCTCAAAAAAATCTTCGTTATTCTGGACCAATATGTTCTCTCCTTTTGATAATTAGCTACCAAAAAATAAAACAACATTTCATATATATATAAATATCCGTAAATGTATATATAAATTTATAAATAATAAAACAACATTTCATATATATATAAATATCCGTAAACGTATATATAAATTTATAAATAATAAAACAACATTTCATATATATATAAATATCCGTAAATGTATATATAAATTTATAAATAATAAAACAACATTTCATATATATATAAATATCCGTAAATGTATATATAAATTTATAAATAATAAAACAACATTTCATATATATATAATACCTTCTTTCGGGTCCTCGGTAACCTCCAACCAAGCTTTGCATAGGCACATCTCCTCCTCTTTTTTCCACGGAATAGCCGTGGTTTTCATCCTCGGTTCGTCGGTGGGTTTGCGTCTGTGTCGTCTTTTTCTAGCTTCGACTACCGGTTGGGTTTCTTCGACGACTTCAACGTCCGGAGAATGTGGCGTCCTTGGTGGAGTGTCAATGACTCGTTGACGATCTAGAAAAAATATATGGCTTAAAAAAATATATAGATATATATATCCGAAATATATATATTATATGTATAAAAAAATATATATATAAGTAAATAAAGAGTAAAAATATATATATATATATATATATATATATATATATATATATATATATATATATATATATATATATATATATATATCCGAAATATATATATATATATGTATAAAAAAATATATATATAAGTAAATAAATAGTAAAAATGTTATACCAAAATGTCCACCCGGTGTGTTTTGCGGAGTAACTCCGGCGAAACCGTATCCCTCTTGTGACGCATTCCAAGGTGAGAAACCCGGCATTGGTTGATTTTGGACGTTCATTTGTTGAATATATTGAAACAATGCCGGGTTATTAAGCAAATTTGGATCATTTATATCCGGTTGATTTGGGACGTTTGGACGTGATCGATACCCATACGGGCTGCCAAAGTTATTTGGATTGGGATTTGGATACATATTTTTATAGAGTTGATGAACTGAGTTTTGGTATGAAATGGAAGGAAGTGTTTTTTTTTTTTTGTCGGTGAATGAAGTGTGAAGATGAAGAAGTGGGATTTGGATAGTATATATATTAGTATGAAATGGAAGGAAAAAAAATAATAATAATAAAAACTGCCGTTCAACGGCTACAATTGCATGAAACAAAGCAAATACTCAAACTTTACAAGGCGATATATTTGAGTCGGCAGGAACCAAAACGCCTCGTCGGGGCAGTGTGTGTGGCGATAGGAGGGGCGATAAAGGGCGAACCAAGGCTTATCGCCCCCTTGGTTCGCTTCATACCGTTCAGCAAGCAATTCTAAGATATCCTCTTGATTTTGATAGGAAAATCCAAGAGCATTAAGGGCTTCATGCTGAAAAACATATATAGTGGGAACCATATGTGACAGAAAGTGTACCTAAAGTACCACCACCAAAACCACATGTCTTTGATAGAAAGCATAAGAGAACAATATTGCAGGTGAGGTGATGATTTTCATGTCGAACTTGTTAAAATTCAACATAAAACATGTACAAAAACAAAGGAGAAAGAACATCATCAACACATTCACAAAAAGAAACTTAGGATGATGATGAAAAGTGGTGTTCATATATTGTATTACCTGGTTTAATTTGCTATACATCATATTAAAGTCGCCAAAAATCAACTTAAACCAAACAACATTTGATAAGTTTACTAAATTAAAAAGCAAAAAGATGTGAAATTAACTTAAACACTTTTCTTTCAGCTAGATCCTCCTAGATTCAGTTTGTCAATATAAGTAGTAATTAAATAACCAAATACACCCATATCCGTTATGCCATTATACATGGAAATATAGAGTAAATTACACAAATTCTAAAGCCTATTACCCAGTGCTTAAGATATCCGGGTGAACGTTATACTCTGTGGCAAATACAAATGGGACAATTCCTTGTGGAAGAGCTGCCTGAACCAAATAGTAGCTTATTGATCCGTTTATATTTATCTTGTTCATGTAATAATAAAACCATGTATTACCTGTATAACTGCAATTTTGAATGGTATACCCTTTAATCCTATAGCAATGGAGGGCACAACCATAATTCCAGGCCCGATAATGAACTTTAAAACCAATGCCATGCATGCTAATCGGGTACCATAAGCTACTATGTGTGCTTGTGACGCCATGAACAGACCTGTCAAGTGATACAAAATCACTAATAATTATTCTCTTTTGTTTATGTTTTTTTTTTTTTTTTTTTTTTTTTTTTTTTTTTTATGTACTTAACACCTGCTAAAATAACTATAAAAATATTATATCGTTTAGTTGTTACCTATGCTGAACATTGCCATTCCGAGTCCTCCATCTGCCAATATAGATACCGAATTTTCAACAACTTTTGGCAGCTTCACATTGCACATATATTAAATTCAACTCTTATAATACTAAGTTCACAAATATTTCTATAACTTATGGTCATCATGCCAATGATACTTGTGACACACTTACCCAAAGCTTATTATGAATGCCCATGCAAGGCCCACGGTTTTGGAGCATCAAACCAAAACAAACTCTAATGGAATTGGTGGAAACAGTTCCTTTCAAGTTCAAACGAAATGGAACAAACTCTAATGGAACTAATTCTTATTTATAGTATTGAGATCTTTATGTGTTGTAAGTGCAAAGATGGTTCATATACTCGAAACCGAAGCAACAATTCATATTCCGCATCACTTGATATTCTGCATTTACCTCCGATTAATGATGATTACATTCAATTGAGAGCTTTTGTGGAGCATTGGCATGTTTGTACCGTACTTATGTTTGTGCACAACCACCCTTGCACATTGAATTAAGGTACTCAACTTTTAGATATAATAGATTATACAACTTAGTTCTTTACTTTGACAAAATTATAATATTAACACACGTTAAATATTTTTCATAATCCATAATAACTTATCTTTGCATAACCATTAAATTAATGATCTGAAACTAACATACTCTAAACATGAACTAACCCGATACTAATCTACAATGGTATGCAATCCATATTTCTTGGCCATTACGATGAGTTTGGTTTGTGAAAACAAAAGGGATTATCCAATTCATATATAGAAATATCACTTTACATACAAGCACTATGTCTTATTGAAAAAGTTGATGCAACACAACCATTCTAGAAAAAGAAAACAACGTAGTCAAAGTTTAATTCGACACACTCATATTAATTTTCTCTCTTCAATAGGTGGTATGCACCATCTAATCACTTTATTTATGGCTTTCATGTGTAACCAATCATTCTCCGTAATCAACATAACGCACGACTAAAACCCTGACACATGACGCTAAGATATAATCCTTAATCTTGTAACATCTTGCACAACCAATGATCAAATGCATTACATTGTACTATCATAAAAAAAAGTTAATGGTTAAGAATCCTATGGAATGTTTGTCATATTATGAATGTCCAAAGTAGTAAATTCAGACGACAAACATTACTCCGTACATTGTATCTAACTATGTTAACTATCTTATATTACTACTATATTACATTTACCGTGACTTTCATGAACAGTAGCTACAGTAAAGGAACAGTAGCGGGCCGAATGAAGAGTAACGTCCGCGCTACAGTACTGGGCCATGAATAGTACTGTAGCTACAGAATTATTATTATTATTATTATTTTTTTTTTTTTTAAAGAAACTTGAATCAAAAAAATCCCGCCGCAACGCGCGGGTGCACCACCTCGTTATATAACATTCATTGAAGTAATTGAGAGTTGACACTGTTCTTCAGCCGCCGAAGGTGAGATCGGCTTGAGGGGGTGATCGGCTTGGGTGCATTGTTGAGTCGGGGCTCGAGCCGGCGCTGTTCACACGCCAAGCCGAGCTGAGCTATTGGCTTGGACGGATTAAAAAAGTATTAGTGTGCTTTCCACTTATTCGTTGCCAGTAATTGAGAGCTGACACTGTTCTTAAGTCGGCGAAGGTGAGATTGGCTTGAGGGGGAGATCGGCTTGGGTGCATTGTTGAGTCGGGGCTCGAGCCGGCGCTGTTCACACGCCAAGCCGAGCTGAGCTATTGGCTTGGACGGATTAAAAAAGTATTAGTGTGCTTTCCACTTATTCGTTCCCACTGAGAGGGATTAAAAAATTATTAGGGTTCATTGCATGTTGTACACCTGGTCTCCACCACCGTCTCATTTAGCCAATCAAATCTTTGGTGTTGGCCGGATGTTGTACACTTGTATTTGCATTATATCGGTGCTAGAACCATGTAGAAAAACAATAGTCTCGTCATTTGTTTAATCCGTGGTTTCTCTCTCTGAACACATAGTGGAGATTTGTGAGCGCTCAGGTTTTCGGTGTTTCAAGAATTAATAGCAAGGTTTCATTGCCTTCCAATGTAAGGTATCTCAGTCCTTTTTTTTTTTTTTTTTTTAGTTTGTAGATTTGTGGATGCGTGAGTGTGTTTGTTTACCCATTGTGATAAGTGTGATGTGTTATAATGAGTGTTGATTTTATATAATTTATAAAAGTTGTTTCATGTCCGTTTGCAATTTGCTTCAACAACACAAGATTTTGCTTACCATTTATCGTTTCAGGTTATTTATGTTAGAATTTAATAATCATGACTAGTTCATATATATAAATCAAGTAATCATATTACATATGCAGAAGCGTATGATCTAATTTTAACATATAAAGAATTAACCGAAACATAAAGAGAACGTACCTTTTGATTCTAGCGCAACAAGAATCAAACTTCAAATCTTCTTCTTTAATATCAATAATGGATTAACGAGATACCCCTTACCGTTTTGTATCTCAATCCAAGATTGTTAACTATAATGAGCTAACACCACAATCTTGTACACACGTACTATAACCGAATTAATGAGATTGCTAGATCTTGAAAACACAAATTAAACCAAAAAATTTTGTTTAGGAAAAACAAAGTGGATCGACCCTTTAAGGGTGTAGTTCGATCAACCAAAAACAAGAAGAAGAAGAAAATGGTTTTTAGGGTTATAACAAGAGTGCAAGAGTCAAGAAACAATAAACCCTAGCCTTGTATTTATAGAGTGCAAATCTTGGAGAACAAGTTGGCAATGTGTTTGGTAACCCTAGCCCATACACGACTGGCCTAGGCAATACCTAGGGATTCCGGAAGCTTCTTGTTCCTCTAATTTCATCTATAGCCTTTCTCTTATTCCCTAACGGTCGTTAGTCAATTCCCGTTAACTATTTAACGTCCGTTAGTCGTTATTTTTGTGTTTTAATAATTAAATACATAACGGTTTATATATTAATTATTATACATTAATTCCTCATACGTAATGTGTGCGATCCCGTGGTCCCGAGTTCGATTCTAGACATACACACATTAATATTTGTCCAGTAAAACTAACAGCTCCCACTTGGACATCTATTAATAGTGTGATGACATTGGTTAGTGTCTAGCAACACGCCAATGCCCCTAGTACAACTCGGGTGGTGGTCTCCTGAAAAAACAATTCGATGATTCATCATCATACTTATCCTTTTGTTACTAATACCACGTTAATAAAGATATGGATCTTAGTCATTGTTTAATTAACAATTATGTTTCTCGTTATTTATGATTGAGCAAGATTACCAAATCGTCTGAACATATTTCAGATAGATCTTGGCCATGGCCACGCAAAAATAATGTCAACTCTACGAGGGGCCCAACAGTATTAAACTTCAAAACAATTTGAAGGAACAAATTCTCTCTTGACTACGAACATAACCCATGAACTTTGCAACATTTCTGAAAATAATCCTTATAGCTACCAGTAACGTATAGCGGTAAATTGCTTTACAGAAATGCACTGCATTCATAACAGTTATCTGGTATCTCAAGTCTGATCGAGTATAACTATATTCATGATTTACTTGATGACAAAATCCATAAAGTAAACTCATGAAGTTGGGATAAGTCTTATATTCAATTCATTGAATATCATGTGAAATTGACATGTCAACGCATCAATATACTTTCAAGTATATTCTACCAATACTCAGATTTGTCTTAATTTAATGATATTTCCATATCATTAATTGACAACTGACAATTTAGAATAATTAAATTATTCATGGATTAAACATGCAAATACATGATACAATCTATTATTAATGAAAACAAACGTACCAAGTACTTTAATTCATTGTAAATAATAATTGTTTAACATCCCTTATCCAAATACTAAATAGATCAATGCATGATAATTCTAGTTAATGAATTATGCCTCAAGTCATGTCAATCATACTTGTTGACAAGACATAAATCAACTAATTTTGATCTATCAGAATTTTGAGAATACTTATTTCAAGAATTCAATTAGTGAAGTTCTTGTATGTGTGCATTCAACTAATTTGATAATACCACATAATATTTTATAAAATGCGTGACATCCTCAACCACCAATTTATAACAATTAAACTATCAAACCTTTTATACTTTAAAGTATTCTAATTCTTTAATGTATAATGCAACTATACTCATAGTTAAGCATAACTAGTACATATGGCCATTAACAATGATGTAATCCTACCATGACTAGTATTGAGTGTCATCTCAATTTCATTATCATCATTGTATGCAAACAACAATATGCTCTTTAAAATTTCGTAAACTTTTATATCCATTGTGTAATGTTTGATGCCTTCCAATCTTTCAAGATTTGTCGGCTATAACGATTACGCAACAATTTGCCATATGGTTCATACTTAGAATTTAGGAGCAATTCCAGGCTGAGGATGTAATTCTATATCCAACCATATTCATTACACTTTGTTATCTAATAACTTTCAATTATATATCAATGTTGTCAAATCATCTTTCATCCAAGCATGATACAACAAATAACATGATGTTCATGAAAAATCCTTGTGTCAAACTTAGATTTTATTCATGCTATATCTTTTCAAATATATGTTTCCATTTAGACTTTCTAATAGTATATCATGTTCTATTAGAATCAATTATTTTACCGCTCATGTTTATAATAATAAACATATATTCCAAGGTTGTATATTTATTTTCTAAATTTTCAAGCGAAGTTTCATTCCAAACTAAGACTTAACATTTAACGTATATGGAATGTTACTTCCTGTATGTTATACAACATATATGAAATAAGAAAATAAATATAACACTCCCACTAGCTTTCAGGAATACTAAGGAATTATCTTATTTTAATTATAAATCAAAACTTGGATTTAATAATTAAACATAAGTGTATCTCCTAGATGCACGCATTAATCAATTCATGAATTATTGCATTTTGTATACTTTCAAAGATTATTTGAATTCAAATACTCCTTTTGATTCCTTATCGTCCTCACACAAATAATTACTCAAGAAAGAGTTTTGATATTCATTGTCAATTTCATATTAATGAAACTAAGGATGACAATCATAATCTTTATACATTTAATGTGCCTAGAAAGAATGTTCAATCACAATTAATTGCTTAAGTGTGATTAATAATCTTGTTATACATTAAATATGTTTACAAAATTGTCCATATGATTTCTACACAAAGATTTAAACCACTAGGATTTTCATTCCCTTTGAAGAAACTCATCTTCATTCTATAGTCTAACTATAGAGTTCAAGATTAACTAAGTTTCCAAAACTAATTATCTTTATGGACTTCATCTAAACATTCATAGTATGAGTAATTTGCCAAATTCAATATTTGCAATTCATCTTAATGATCTACAGGTTTACCATAATCCTGTAACTCATAATCCTCAACATATTATTCAAATATTTGAGATATCCTTGCGGATCTATGAATGAGAATTCCATAATCTTGAGATTTAACATTAACATGTTTAATCCTCATCATGACATTTGCTAGCGTATTTTTAGAAAAGGGTTTATATACACATAGGTTACTAAACTTTCAAGTTTTATTCACTTTTCATACCGATCTTTTTTTTTGTTCAATCAGGTTACCGAACTATCAAAATGTGACATTAAGGTTACTGAACTTTCAAAGTGTGTTCAACCAGGTTACCGAACGACTAAAATGACCAGAATACCCTCATTCTTATTTTTGTTAACTACATAAATGGTCCCTGTGGTTCATCCGGCGTTACGGATTCAGTCCAGTTGTCGTTTTTTTTAAATTCGAAAAAAAAAAATTTTTTAAAAAAAGTTAATTTCGAAAATAAATTTAATTTCGAAAAAAAAAATTTCGAATTAAATTTTTTAAAAAATTTAAAAAAAAATTCTAAAAGAATAATTTTTTCAAAAAAAAATTCTAAAATTTTTTTTTTTCGAAAAAAAAAAATTCGAATTAAATTTTTTAAGATTTTTTTTTTCGAAATTAAATTTATTTTCGAAATTAACTTTTTTAAAGAAATTAATTTTTTTTTCGAAATTTAAAAAAAAATCGAAAAAAATTAATTTTTTGATTTTTTTTTAAATTTCGAAAAAAAAATTAATTTTTTTAAAAAAGTTAATTTCGAAAATAAATTTAATTTCGAAAAAAAATCTTAAAAAATTTAATTCGAAATTTTTTTTTTCGAAAAAAAAAAATTAGAATTTTTTTTAGAAAAAATTATTCTTTTAGAATTTTTTTTTAAATTTTTTAAAAAATTTAATTCGAAAAAAAATTCTTTCGAAATTTTTTTTTAGAATTTTTTTTTTCGAAAAAAAAATTATTTCGAAATTAATATTTTTCAAAATTATTTTTTTTTTGAAATTAATTTATTTTTCATAAATTTATTTTCGAAATAATGTTTTTTTTTCTAATTTTTTTAGAAAATTTTATTTTTCTTTTGAATTTTTTTTTTACAATTTTTTTTCGAAAAAAAAAATTTTAATTTCGAAAAAAAAAATTATTTCTAAATTATTATTTTTTTTTAAATTAATTTATTTTTCATAAATTTATTTACGAAATAATGTTTTTTTTTCGAATTAAATATTTTAAGAATTTTTTTTTCGAAATTAAATTTATTTTCGAAATTAACTTTTTTTAAAAAATTATTTTTTTTTTCAAAATTAAAAAAAAAAACGACAACTGGACTGAATCCGTAACGCCGGATGAACCACAGGGACCATTTATGTAGTTAACAAAAATAAGAATGAGGGTATTTTGGTCATTTTAGTCGTTCGGTAACCTGGTTGAACACACTTTGAAAGTTCAGTAACCTTAATGTCACATTTTGATAGTTCGGTAACCTGATTGAACAAAAAAAAAGATCGGTATGAAAAGTGAATAAAACTTGAAAGTTTAGTAACCTATGTGTATATAAACCTTTTAGAAAATTATGTATCTTTTAATTTTATCTTTTCAAGATAAAAACTCCCACCTGCCTTTTGCAATTTATAGACTATCTATAAATACTTAGCAAGCAGAGCAACACTAAAATTGTTCTCTTTTGGGACATTACAAATACATATTGACAGTTCCTTACATTAGTTTGTTAATATCATACTTCATAAGTTGTTTAACAAATTAAAAACTTCAATTTTAAGACTTAATGTGATTCATCACATTCCATAATAAATGGTGTCTTATTAATCTTCTAGGTTGGAGTCTTATTGAGTATATACAATCCATACTCAATTTTCTAACCTTGATAACTTTTTGGAAGAAAAGAAGTTTTAGTTATCTTTAATCAAACAATACCAATAGAGTTTGATTCTCCTAACTGAACACACCACAAACTTGAGGTATTTCATTAGAACTAATATTGTGAGACAATCAAACAATATGTAAGATAAACTCATACTCCTTTTGGCTTACCTACTTACCAACTAAGTCAACTTAATGGTGAAATAGATTTTTCAAGCCAATTGCATGCTTTATAACGCAAGTACTTTTTAACTAAGTCACATCTTGTTCATGTCTCAACAAGAAGACATAGACTTTTATAATCCCTCTATACGTTATAAATCATTGATCAATTCAATGACTTCTTGTATATGTCTTAATAAATAAGACATAACAAGTTAACGTCTTACTTTATATTATAATAAGTCTTGTAACAATTTAAAATACTTCATATTTATAGCTTTACAATAAAGTATAAACATGCATAACTAAAGTAATCACGAACACCACAATTTGGTTTCAAATGTAATTTTAAGTTAATTTATTACTTCATTTATTTATGACATTTTAAGAATACATAAATATTCAAAATTGAAGTAGTATTAGATTACTTCATCTATTTATGTCATTTCAATAATACATAAATATTTAGTTTGAAGTAGTCTCATTATCATATTGACATTTGTTCTAATAGATATCTAATTTAGAAACTGTAAATTCTCCATGTACAGTCTCACGTAATCATGGAAATTCACCTTGTCATTGCAATCTATTCAAGGTCTCACTTAAGCTAAATTTCAACAACAAGTGTTTATTGAATTAGATGTGTATTAGTCATATTTAGAACGTTAGTTTCTTACCTTGTGGTCAAGACAATCCTTTAAATCATATTCCTATGTGTTGTACCTTGCACACAATATAAGATTTCTCCCACTTGTGCATGGAACAACATCATGTATCAGATAAATAACACGTCACTCGTTTGTTTATGTGACCAATATGATTGTGTCATAGATATTAGCATAATTAGTAGATATAGAACCACATTTGTCTAGTAAGGAAACGTACATGACTATCCTTAAAAACACAAGTGTTTACAATTGAAAAGTAATTATCTCAAGACATTCTAGAGATAATCTGGGTTACTACCACGATGACAAAGCTTGTAGCTCCCACTGAATTACAGATCATTACAATAATTCATTATTCAGTAATTACAATACAATGCTCCCACTGGATTTGACAACATTGTAAGTGTTTCATAACCAGTAAAAGCAAATAGTGTGCTAGTAACTTTCCTACACCTTTGAGAAGACCCATTCGTAACAATTACTTAGGTATTAAAAGGGTGTATTCTACTATGTTGATGATGGACTATCTATCAATTCAATTAACTTGAAAATTGGGCATGCAATTTTTCCTTAATATGTCTACCATCTCCACAATGGTATGTAGCATCTTTAAATGGTCAAAGCACAACAACTAGATAAATTATGCTAGTTTGCATTTTACCAATTTTGCGGTAATTAGTCTAGCTTCTAATTAAATAACTTAGAAAATGTGCAATTTTCTTAACTATTAAAGTTTGCTATGAGTTATTTCTTATAATTTAGACAATTCTATTTATCCTATCATACCTTTCTCATTGATGAAAAAGAATAGGATTAAGTCCCACTCTTCTCTCATAGAAAGGAGACTAGGTTTATTCTTTTAGTAAAGTTAACTCTAGCCAAAACCCCTACGGGTGTAGATCGATTTACCAATAAAAGAATATCCCACGTTTACGGTTTAATGTTGCATTAATACATATAAATGAATTTACAAAATTTAATTTTAGTATCTTCGATAATACAATCTTTTTAAGAAAATAAAATACCCAAGGAAATATTCATATAACCATTGAATTTTCTTGAAAATTAGGATCTAAATTTTCATTGTTTCACTACATCAGTTGATCTGCTAGTAATGAAAATTTAAAATATGGTAATCTGTCGAACAATAATCGGCAAACAATTTTTGATTCCTAGATCATTATGGGATTTACATTTGCCAAATACAATTTGCAAAGTAAGCATGTTTCATCCCATCTCATGCCTTAAGTTTCTAGGTCTCACTAACAACTTAATTAAGTCGTATAATTTAGAAACTGCAAAATTTTCATATATGGTCTCACGCATTAACGAAAATTTACCTTGTCATTGTAATCAAGTCAAGGTCTCACTTAAGCTAAATTACAACTTCAAGTGTTTCTTATAATTAGATGGCATGAACTTAAATTTTAGGGTACTAATTTTGATGTGTCAATCAAAATATGTACGAAGAAGCATGCACACATCTTCGTATCATAAGTTTTCAAAACATTTTTATTTACCAATTTAGGCTAAGATTTAAATCAACAAAGTTTTAATTGAGGTATTGGGTTCACCAATCAAAGAATTACCTACAATTATCACCCACTATATCCTACTGCTGCAAGAGTCAAAAGACCCAAGTTATTCGGATAATTACCACAAAGTGGCACGTGAAATTGATGTCAATTCACCCTTAAGATGATTTTGTAAATAAAATAGCTTACTTGGTAGCTCCAATTAAACGCACAAAGAAGCGGAGAGACAAACGTCATCACTAAATGCCAATTGAAAACGCGTCTCATTCGGTTTGACAATTTAATGTCAATCCTCCTTATACCCCTCTTATAGTTTGTCAAAACTGGGTGAGCCCGTCACACTATTGATACAAAACTGATCACTCAATTAAAAGTTTATGATTTTAAGTCTTAAAAACATGTAATAAACTATAATCTTGCTAGTCTCGCCTGGGAGCAAATTACCGTGGGAAGCGAACTACTATCGGCACATAAGACTTTGCAAGATCTATAATTTATTACAACAAGTTTCATAGTTATTTAGTCCATTTATTTTCTATTCGAAAATTACCCTTTTTTGCTTACAACGTGTCATACAATTAAAACAAAAAACAAGTAATTAATAAAAATAAATAACCAAATAAGTACACATAATCTTAACAATTAATTTATGTATCAAGTAGCCACATGCAAACTTGTTGATAAAATCATATTACTCCCTCTGTCCCTAAATAAATGTCCACTTTGACTTTTTATGGTCTTTCTTGTTCAACTTTGACTTTAAATAATTTTGTTTGTGTTATATAATACTTGATGAAAATTATACCAATGAAAATACTTTTAAAACCCAATCCATTCATATATTTTGCATCAAATATTATATAACACAAACAAAAATATTTAAGGTCAAAGTTGAATAATAAAGACTGCAAAAAGTCCAAGTGGACATTTATTTAGGGACGGAGAGAGTAATAATCTTTCTATGTTTCAATATGCATATATTTAACTAAGACTATCACCCACAATGGTAGTGTAAGACACATGCATCGACGAATCGATTGCGTTAGTCTTAGCAAACATATACCAAATAGCACATAATATATTCATTAATATAATTAGTTGAGGTCTTCTCCAATTTTAGATCTATCATAATTACATGTGACAATCAACTTAACAATTAATTAAACCCTAATCAACGATAAACATGCATGTTTCATCATGTATTAATACAAGTCACAAGATACGCACTTAATCACATAAACATGTTACAATTTTTAGGGTTTCAAAATTACAAAACTAATTTTTAATTAAAAGGGCATCGCCCCCCCCCCCCCTCCAAAAAAAAATTAGGGTTTCGATTTTTTTAAACCCTAAAAAATCGAGTAACATAAAACCTAATCCAAGATTCGTTTTTTCATGTGTTTCGGTAATTTAATTACATGTTAAAACGGCTCTTGATGCCATTGTTAGAATTTAACAATCATGACTAGTTCATATATATAAATTAAGTAATCATATTACATATGCGGAAGCGTATGATCTAATTTTAACATATAAAGAATTAACCGAAACATAAAGAGAACGTACATTTTGATTCTAGCACAACAAGAATCAAACTTCAAATCTTCTTCTTTAATATCAAGAATGGATTAACGAGATACCCCTTACCGTTTTGTATTTCAATCCAAGATTGTTAACTATAATGAGTTAACACCACAATCTTGTACACACGTACTATAACCGAATTAATGAGATTGCTAGATCTTGAAAACACAAATTAAACCAAACAATTTTGTTTAGGAAAAACAAAGTGGATCGACCCTTTAAGGGTGTAGTTCGATCAACCAAAAACAAGAACAAGAAGAAAAGGGTTTTTAGGGTTATAGCAAAAGTGCAAGAGTTAAGAAACAATAACCCCTAGCATTGTATTTATAGAGTGCAAATATGGGAGAACAAGTTGGCAATGGGTTTGGTAACCCTAGCCCATACACGACCAGCCTAGGCAATCCCTAGGGATTCTGGAAGCTTCTTGTTCCTCTAATTTCATTTATAGTTCTTCTCTTATTCTCTAACAGTCGTTAGTAAATTCCCGTTAACTACTTAACGTCCGTTAGTCGTTATTTTTGTGTTTTAATAATTAAATACATAACGGTTTATATATTAATTATTATACATTAATTCATCATACGTAATGTGTGCAATCCCGTGGTCTCGAGTTCGATTCTAGACATACACACATTAATATTTGTCCATTAAAACTAACAATTTTACATAAGCATTTTCAGTATTATCTGTTGCAATCACAAAATATGCGTAATTGGTTTCTATTGGTTCTTATTTAAATAATTTATAAATGTTCATGTTATGAGGTTATTAGCGGATAATTTTGATTATACGTGTTTGATTGTTTATGTTTTGACTACTTGGAGTTGTGTGTGGAAGGTGATTTCAAAGTGGAGTTGTGTATGTTGTGGTTGTTTAATATGGTCCATGCTTTCTTTGGTTAGACCCTCGTTTATGATTTGTTTACTCCTACTAGATCGAAAAGCTTTTTTTTTTTTTTTTTTTTTTAATATGACAAACGTTCCGCCGCAATGCACAGGTTAAAATCCTCGTTTAATTCTGTCTACAATCAATAAATATTAAATGATTAATTTATGTTAACAATGCTATAATAATATGTAATACCAGTAATATTATTATCTATACTAACAAGATCATATTACATCAATAAAGTTTTCTAACATCAATATATAAATACATGCATTTGAGACATGTAAAATACAAACAAATACTACTACATCATACAAATCAAACATGAATTTGATCATTTATGCTCTTTTTATCCTGACAACATTTTCATTCAGTAATGCTTCTCCACAAAAAAATCTTCCTATTTTTCAGACACAACTCACCAATGGCATTGAAGAAAACATTACGGTTCATGTCTTTAAAAGAAAAGGAGCTGATTATGGGAATCACACGCTTGCTTTCAATGAAGATATTGAATGGGATTTTGAAGTAGGTATTGGCACATATTGGCAAGGCGATTTTTGGTGGGGATCAAAGTATGCAACTATTGGTCTTTTTAATTTTAAGGTTTTTAATTATTGTTACAATGGAAATCTTTTTGCCACCCAATATTGTGATTGGTTGGTAAAACCAGATGGGTTTTATGTAAGTAATAATTTTCAGGGTCCTAAAATCTGGAAACTCATGCATACATGGTAGAACTTTTAATGGCTTTATCAATCAGTATTAATATATTTCATTGAGTAAACTTATAAGATTTATTTAATTAGTCGAGTAATTATTTTATTTTTCTTGGACGTGTCTTCGAAAGGTAAAGTATTTATTTAATTATTCAGTAATAATTTAATTTTTCGAAAGGTAAAGTACTTTTTTAAATTGTGATGGACATTTCCTAAAAACCGAAAAAGAGCAACAAACAACAAATAATTGAAATAGACTAGCTCTATTACAAATTGAGGGCGTGCCTGGTAAGTATAGGGGAAAGGAAAAAGGTAAGGGAATGCAAAGAATGGGTGAAGTGAGTAATCATTACCTTACCCCCCAATTTACTCTATAATAGTTGATTACCCACTACTGGGTAATCAATAAGCACCATTATTTGAGTGAGGTGAGCCCTTTTGAATACCTTACTTATTCCCCACCCCCCTTAACCCCCCACCAAGCACCCCCTGAATATTGCAGCATGAAGCGACTCAAGCAGATCAAGCATTCACATTATTTTCACCTTAATTCACCAAGCAACTAAGGATATACTAAAACTATAACTACATTTCCCCCTTCTAAGATTACCTTGTATACCAAGGTTTTCAAGATCGGGATCCTGCATAGGATCGTTTTCGTCTTTGCAAGATCGTGATCGTAAGATCGGATCGGGATCCTAAGATTCTACTATAATGCTATTTTTTAATGATCTTTGTAATATTATTTAAATCTGCAATTTATTATGTATTATAAACATGAAATTATACGAATATTTAATGAAAATGTTGTCCTAAATTATGAGTATTGAATGTTTTAGAAGAATCATATGTTGTTTTTTAAATTATATAAAAACATAAACCATAAATTTGTAGTTTTTTAGTTTGCGGTTCGAGAAAAGTAAGATCGGATCGGAGTAGATTATAAGATCCTATAGTCAAGATCGGGATTCTATAAGATCTCAAGCTTGTTAAGATCCTACGTAGGATCCGGATCGTTTTTGCTTCGTAGAATCGTAAAAAATACTGGTGTTTTACTTGTATTTATCGGTTAGTTACATATTCTCCATCAGCAACCAGTGTGTGTGAGATATATATTATGAACTATTTAGTTAAGTACGATAAATGTGTTAGTCGTATGTTTATGTTTAGTATAGCCCATGTGTATTTGTACGGGCTAAGACCGGTTCAGCATACCCCTTTGTCTTCCGCTACGCTTGTCTATTGTGATAATTTGAGTGATGTTTACTTATCTGCTAATCCGGTTCAGCATCAACGTACCAAGCATATCGAGATTGATATTCATTTTGTATGCGATTTGGTTGCTGCTGGTCAAGTTAGGGTTCTTCATGTCCCTTGGCGTTATCAGTATGCGGATATCTTTATCAAAGGTTTACCCTCCGCATTATTTGAGGAGTGTCGTACCAGTTTGAGTGTCCGGTGTCCTTCCGCTCAAACTGCACGGGAGTGTTAGTCGTATGTTTATGTTTAGTATAACCCATGTGTATTTGTACAGGCTAAGGGCCAAGTTCTAGAATACTCTATGTATTGGTATTTATATACCCAGATTATGATTAATGAGAACATACAATTCACGTATCAACATACAAAATGAGGTATTTACTTACTGAATTTAATTAAGTATTGAACTTAGTTAAGACTATAAGTAAGCAGCCGCTTGCGAGATCGGCTATTTAACAATTCCAGCCACTGAACCTTTCCAATAAATTGCTATATGAGATTTGCATGTATAAACGTCTAAATAAATAATTTTAAGTTCTTTCCTCAAAATTGCTAAGATCAAAAGCTTGAAGATAATCTTTACATTTATACAACTTAGTTCTTTCCTTTGATAAAATTATAATATTAAAACAAATTCTTTATTCTTTAAAATCCATAACTTAACTTTACATTTCACGATCTAAAACAAACATGTTCAAAACATGAACTAACCCGATACTAATCTACAGTAGTATGCAATCAATATTTCTTGTCCATTTCGCTGTTTGACCCAGTGCAAGTATCAACCTATCAGATATGACTACTGTATTTAGGTTTGTGAAAACAAAAGGGATTATCCGATCCATGTCAGGATCTCGATTATAATCTTAGGATCTTACGATTTTACGATGCTACAGAGCAAAAATAACCCGGATCCTATGTAGGATCTTAGCACACTTAAGATCTTATAAGATCCCGATCTTGACCATAGGATCTTAAGATCTAATGCGATCCGATCTTACTTTTATCGAATCGCAAACTAAAAAACTAAAAAGTTATGGATTATATTTTATAGAATTTTAAAATCAACATGTTAATCTTTTAAAACATTTAATATTCATAATTTAAAACAACATTTTCATGAAACATTCATATAATTTTGTGTTAATGATATATAATAATTTGTAGATTTGAATAATATTACAAAAAGTCAAAACTATTAAGAAAATGACATTATAGTAGGATCTTAAGATCCCGATCCGATCTTACGATCACGATCTTGCAAAGACAAAAATGATCGAGGGTAGGATGCCGATCTTAAAAATCTTGATACAAACACTATGTCTTATTGAGAAAGTTGATGCAACACAACCATTCCAGAAAACGAAAACAACGTACTGAAAGTTCAGTTCAACAATTAAAATTTAAAGCGTTATTACTAATTCTTAGACTAGTTGTTTGTGGTAAAGATGGCGAAGGAGTCACCACCTTCCTTATCTCAACATCAGTCACCAACTTTTTTGCCATTCGCCGTTACGTACCGATTTAAACACACACATATCGTACAACACATTCACACTTTTTATTTCTTCAACCGATGGTTTGCAGAACCTATTTACTTTAATTTCTAGCTTTCACGCGTGACCAGTCATTCTCCGTTATCAACATAATGCGCGACTAAAAACCCTCACCCGTGACGTGAAGATATAACCCTGATCCTGTAACATCTTGCACAAACAATGATCAAATGCATTACATTGTACTATCAAAAAGAAAGTTAACATCTTGCACAAACAATGATCAAATGCATTACATTGTACTATCAAAAAGAAAGTTAATGCCTAAGAGCACAAGGTGTCGTGCTAGTTGCATCTTGCCAGTCAGCGGTGGACTCTTCGCCGATCTTCGCCACGACACCGACCCCCATCATCTTTTTTCGCCACTTAACACCTCGTCGTCTGCACGACGAGGGTAATTCCTGATAAGGTGAACGTTGGATGGGACCAAGAGATAAACGGTTTAGTTTTCTCTTATTATTATTATTATTATTATTATTATTATTATTATTATTATTATTATTATTATTATTATATATTTTTTTTAATAAATAATTTATCAAGTATGTGTATAGATAAAAGAAGACGATTATTATTATTATTATTTTTGTTTAAATTTGGGCTTGAATGAGCTTAAGTCAAATATGATGACATTCTGGGTTTAGTTAAGGCCCAAAAAGATGTTATTTGTTATATGAGTTTTGCTAATCTTTACCCACTAGGCAAATGATTAGCTATATATATAAAGAATATTGGAGTTAATTAATATCAAAATGATGATCAATTACGGTAATTGTAGAGATAAATAAATGTTTATTAAATGCATTTTTTGATTTAAAAGAAAATTTTGTCTTCACTAATTGCGCTTAATTCTTTGCCCAGTGGGCAGATATTAGCAAAACCCTTGTTATATATAGTAATGTTGTTTACAAAAAATTTTATTTGTATTTTTTTTTAATTATTATTATTATTTTTAATAAAAAAATGATATTTGTATTATTTGAATGAAATGAATTTATGTTATTTGATAAATTGAATAAAAAAATAAAGTTGTAAGTGGTGGGCCTCAAATGAGTAAGTTGAAGTTAGTTGTGAATGAGGGGGTTAGTTGTGAATGTTTGTTAAAGTGATGTGGCACCCCGTGGGCCTCAAATGAGGAGTTGTGGCTAGCCACGGCACTTTGTGCTCTAAAAGCACTCGGTGTGTTAACATGTGAGGTGGGTGAAACTTTCACATTTCGTGCGTTAAACCCACGTTAACCACACCGCCCCCCTTACGTTAAGGCCAAGTTAAACATCCACGTTAAATCTTTAACGCTGCGTGAATGTGGTTTTTTTTTGTGAGTTAAACTTTAATTTTCACACTGTTTGGTGAGTTAAGATTTAACTCAAGTTTTTTTTAGTTAAGATATGATAAAAGTAGGGCTCAAAATGTTGAGTTATGATAAAAGTTGTTTTTTTTAGTTAAATTTAAAATATTAATGCTGATGTGGCGCTGACGTGCCACTTACTGAAAATTTAACTTAAGTAATGATAGCCTATGCTCTAGCGGTAAAGAATCCTATGAAATATTTCACATTATGAATGTCCAAAATAGTAAATTCACATGACAAACATTACTCCGTACATTATATTATTTCTCTCATATTTGGAAATATTCACATAACCATCTTTTCCACCATTAATATCCATTCAAACCCCTTTTGTTCTTCCCAAAACTCACACACACTATACACACACTCAAAACACCAACACACTAAAACACCAAAACACACACTAAAAACACCATGAAAACCACCGGAGCACAGATTCTGCCACCACCTTTAAACCCAACAGCCCAAGAATTCCGACCAACTTACCACCACCCACCACCACCAATAATGATCCTACCACTGTCACTACCACCACCACCACAGCCCACCAGAACCCTCCTCATATCACCCATCACCATCACCACAAGCGAGTCCACAATCCGAAAAAACCTAGAAGTCTTTGGCGACATAAGAGCCGTACAAATGGAAAGAATCCACACTGGAACAGTGACAGTCCATTTTTATGACATCCGACAAGCTGTTCAAGCTTTGTCGGAAATCCAACAACAACACATGCAGCAGCAGTTTAGGTTAAGGAAACATTTCGAAGGTTTCAGGTATAAATATTTTGTGTAAAAAATGAGAAATGAAAATAGTTTTTTATTTTTTTTTTACGCGTTAGACCCATTGAATAATTGTTACTCCCTCCGTCCCAGTGTCCACTATGGAATCTTGGGATGTCCCAAATTAAGTGTCAATGATGTAAATGATGAGACGAGATTTTAGTGGGTAATAATGATATTTGATTGCTAGAGTGTGCCGTTAGTGTAATTTTCTGAAACTTTGTGCATTTGGAAAGTTGACATGGAGTACTACTTTCGTCATGTTTTTCTAAGATTATAGATTGGGCTTTTGGCTTTTATGTTTCGTAAGCTGAAAAGTTTTAAAATGCGTCGCAAAAAATGAGCTTGTGAAACATAAGCCGAAAAGCAAATAAGTCGTAAACGCGCTATCTAAACATAAACAAACAGTCCCTTAGTTAATGATTACACTGTTTTACCAATCGCATTTTATCTTTTTAGGAAATTAATTACTCCAATCTTTAATGCATATCAAATATTCAATTACTGCTTGACCATTTTCGGATTTTGCTATTTGTTGCCTCTAATAACTAAAACTGTTTTGCTAATATCTGCCCACTAGGCATTTGTTTAGCTATATAAATAAGGAATTTTTGAGTTAATTAATATCAAAATGATGATCAATTACGTTAATTTTAAAGATGAATAAATGTTAATTAAATGCATTTTTTGATTTGAAAGGAAATTTTAGTCTTAATTAATTGCGCTCAATCCTTTGCCCAGTGGGCAGAAAAGCCAGAAATTAGCAAAACCCTAACTAAAAACATGCAATGAGGGTGGTTTATTTAGATGTTTGTTAATTTGAAACTAAAAACAATTTATGTATGTCAGAATTTTTTAAATAACAAATGTGTCACCTTATAAATATTTACCCAACTTGACTCGTGATCAAGTAATGAGTCTTAAATTCCACCTTTAATTTCAGGTCATTCGGTTGTGAGGATTTGGCGGCGCGTGGGTTGGTTGATGGGAAGGTAATATGGGCTGAATTTGTTGGGGGTTTTGCGGTGAGTGGTGGGATACCGGATGGGTATAATCAAGGGACTGTTGTTGTTAGTGGTTTGGATTATGGTGTGGGGTTCGACGTCGTTAGAGATGTTTTTCAAGCTTATGGTAACTATTTTATTACAAATATTTTCAAATTTTATGATGGTATTTTATGTTTTTGCATTATAATTACAGCAAGTTTCTAGGGGTTTATGGCTTAGAAATCTATGCTATGGACTTTGTCGATAGCCACATTACGTGATGTCTATTTTCTATTATAAACTTGCATAAGTTTATGGAAGGTTAAGAGATCCCACAATTTAATTCTTTCACTAGTTATTAAGAAGTTCATACACATGGATTTGGTTAATGAGCTACATAGCGGACTTGCTTATAAACTGCTCATTAGAGATGCTCTTATTTAAATTTGAAAAAGTCGGTAACATGACAAAACGCTGTCAGGTTATGAGCTTATTGCTTATTTATATTTGTATGCCTATGTTTGATATGTTAATCCAAACATCCGTATTTGTATGCCTATGTTTGATATGTTAATCCAAACATCCGTAACTAGTAACAATTATTATACAAGCATTTCCAAACACTCTGTTAGTATTTGTTTCTTGTTGCAATATACCATTGCTATAGTAACATCTTAATTATGGAAAATAACTTAATTTTGTTGCTTATATATGCTAATTGAGTAATTGCAGTGTTGCATGTGATATTTTTTGTTTCACTATTATAGGAGGTGTTTGCGATTGTTAAAGTAAATTGTTTATGTAACTTATGTATGTGTGAAATAAGCTTATTTGAATAAGCAATCAACATATTAGGAAATATAGTTAAAAAAAGATGTATAAGCAATAAGAATTTTTATCCTTAAAGCATAGTAGAGTAATAGACCAATTTTTTAATCTCAAAAAGTTGGGACATGTTTGTTGACTTGTTATGTCACTTTCACCATGTCTATTTGAAAACAAATCTTTTTGATGTTGATATGTTTGTTGTTTTTTAGATTCTTCACTTTTTAGTTTTTTTACTTTAATATTCATGTCTAGTAATTCCTTTTGTAGGGTGTGTAAAGGAAATCAGAGATAATCCATTGAACAAAAACCAGAAATTTGTTGAGTTTTACGACATTCGTGACGCCTCAAAAGCCGTCGCCAACATGAAAGTTCAAAAAATCAATGGTAAACCGGTTCTTGTTGAGTTTAATCGTCCAGGTGGACATAAGCATAATCACAAGCAAAATAAGTTCATTCCAATCACTCCCGTAAGAGTTCAGTCTCCACCGTGTAGGAAAGATAGGGTTGGTGATTACGGTGGTGCTCGAGAGGGTAAGAATGTGATTTTACCTAATGGCGTGTTAAAGAAAAATGTCAAAAATTTGTATAAGCAGCCGCAATTTCCAACTAAGCAATGGAAAGGATCACGAAACACACGAGAAAAAATTGATCCGAGGTTTTCGTTTAAAGAAGACGGGATTATTTCAACTTTTCTTGATTCAAGAACAACCGCGATGATTAAAAACATACCAAACAAATACAGGTTTTTGTTGAAAACTCGGTTAGAACACTAAATTTCAGCGAAACTTGAATTAACGGATTGTTTATTGTATACTCGTTTTGCAGTCAGAAGTTGCTGCTAAATATGTTGGACAACCATTGTATACACTGCAACGAGCAAATCGAGGCTAGTGACGATAATGAACCTTTGTCGGCATATGATTTCGTGTATCTACCAATTGATTTTGTGTAAGTTTTCATTAATTTGTACATTTTATAGCATTGTGAGATTTTTTTGTTTCACGGTTGGAAATAAACATGACTTATGTGTGAATTTGTAACAGGAACAAATGCAATGTAGGATATGGGTTTGTGAACATGACATCACCAGAGGCAACACGGAGGTTATATAAGGCATTTCACCATCAAAATTGGGAGGTTTTTAATTCCAAGAAAATTTGCGAGGTTTCTTATGCTAGATTGCAGGTATTTTTCCACCTTCTAGGCTTTTATTAACTTGCATTACCTGTATTTTATGTTTAGCGTATCAGCGTATATGGAATTATGGTTGTATAGTATATATAGGTTGCGTTACATGTATTTATAAACTTCTAATAAATGTTGCTATTTTGGGTGACAAATCCCTTTTTATTTCTGAAATATGATCATCGAAGGATCATTCTGAAGTCACTTGAAATGTCGTTATGACTTTCTCGACAAAAAATATTAGTTTAGTGACTGACACGTAGCGTTAAAGCAGACAGTTTGTATCTAAGTTAGCGACATAGTAGGTCTTTTGTTGCATCGCGCAGTTGATGTAGTGGTGCTAATTGTAAGTTAACTGAACACATGAACTATATTACATAGCCTGTTTCTTTACATCTTCTTACCTGAATAATCTTCAATAACAGTAACAAATAAGTTTGTGTTGTAACCTTGTCCAAATCCATAAACATCCCTCATTACATTTCATTCTTTGTTTCTTAACATGTTTCTAGTTGGTTTTACTTCAAACCGAAACTAGTTTGATAAACATTGTCGATTTTTTGGTCTCTGAATTTACTAACACACTACGTTTCAAAATGTGAGCAGGGACTAGATGCCTTAAAGGACCATTTCAGGAACTCAAAGTTCCCACGCGAAACCGAAGAGTACATGCCGGTAACATTCACACCACCACGAGACGGTCAGACATTGACCGACCCGATGCCAGTTGTAGGCCGAAGCAGCACCACAACTAGCATCACTTCTCCCTCAACATCCTCATCATCAGAGTTACTAGTACTAGGGTGTCATGACTTGACAATTAGTACATCATCTTCTGAGGATGGTAATAATAATGATGTTGATGTTGATAGTTTGCTTGTAGAAGATGCAAAATCTTCTTCAAATGACGGCGGTGATATTTGATTTAATGATGATGTTGAAATAATAGTCAGATTTAGAAGTGTGTATTGGAATGTGTTCTTTTGTGTACTGTGCATGGGTTTGGTATCATATCAACAGTTGCATGTAGTAGTAGTAGTAGCTACTAGCTAAGTAGTCTATAAAATTCAAATTTATTATATTTTAATTAGTTCTTTTAACATGGTTACACATTTATCGATTGTTAAAATGACGGTTTTTATACATTTTAAAGCAAAACAAGAAGAAAATACATAAGTTTTTATACATCAAAAATTCATTTCTCTTTTGCAAATTTGTGTTTTTTGTTTTTTTTTTCTTCAATGTTTTAGTCGAGATTAATTATTGAAAACAAGACGAAAAATTTGCCAAAAAAAATGGTAGCTTGACGAATTCTGATTTTTTCCTTTTTCGTCACTGGTAAAATCACAATCAACGATACTTTTTTTTTTTTTTTTTTTTTTTTTTTTTTAATCTCATATTTTTTACAGTAGCGTTTTTATTTTTTTGTGCTATTTTTGGTTATAGATAAGAAATTTATTTTGCACAAAGGCTACATGAACGAGCTAGATTTAAGGAAGATTTAAGCTTGATTAGAGCACAAGGTATCGCTCAAAATAAAACACATTTTTGTTCACTGTCAGATTTTCGTTTTAACACAACTTTACTCACACATTATAAAACACACTCCCTCGTAACCAAGCCATGACGTACGCTAAGGCCATGACTTGAGTTATAACATGAAGGGGTAACGGTATCATGCATGAAGGGACGGATCCACTAGGAAGACGGGTGTGTCATGTGTGGCACACCCGATTTCGAGTCATGAAGTGTAATTTGTTTTCAAAAAGTGTCGTTTTTTAGTCCGTGCAACTCTCAATAATATTTTTTTTCTAATTTATTTCTTTATAGTGCAACTTGCGTTTAAAAAAAAAATCTTTATGGTGCAAATTTTAATAGTTGAGGGCGTGTGATGAAAATACTTTTATGCAAAATCCTTCCAAAAAATTTGTGCAACACTCATGTGAAAAGTCCGTCACATCATGACAAGGGGTTGTGTTATAAAAACCCTTCCTATGTTGTCATATCAGGGGGGTTTGGTCATACCGTACATTTCGCGATGTACACCGTACAACACGGCGATACATGCAATGATTGAAAACCCTCCCTATGAGGTCCAAATAATTTGCCCCCATGGCAAGGTGTGCTCTTGTGGGAGGGTTGTGTTATACAAACTCTCCCTATATTGTCATATTATGAGGGGTTTGATCAAACCGTACAACCCGTGATACATATCATACAAATCAGTGATGCGCGCAATAATTGAAACCCTCTAACTTGCCCCCTAGAAAATTATTACTGTCGGACAACTAGAAAATTATTTCGATAAACATGAGATTTAACCTAGCAAGCTAAATCTATGGTCTACTTGAGATCGTACGTATGTTAGGCATAGGAATTGAATGATCTAAAGCTGTCATTTATTACTGTAAAAGGTACATTTTAGAAAGTTGTATGATTTGATTACGAGCACAAACTTGAATCATCATATGTTAATTTTTTTTATTTTTTTATTTAGACTCGAGTATTACTCGTATAACTTTTTAAATACATTTGATATTCACATTTACCGAAATTTCTACTTGCTATGTTTCTAAGTTTATCCTCTAATCAAAAAGCATATGTTAACTTTTTATCACAATTTATCTTTATTTCATCATTAGATCATCCCTAATGCTATAAATTTTGTGCTCACATTTTATGTAACGTATCTTCTCTCGAGTCTACGTGCTTGTAATTTTATCTCTTTGCCATATGGACTTCCTAAAACAATCGATTTCATTAAGACTCGACTCCATATAAGAACCACTATCAAATATTCAAATGACTAGCGGCAAGTTACTTCACCTCTCATAAGAGTCAAATGTTCAATCCTCACTACGTACACACTTGTGAGCGGCCAAAGAAATATTGATCAAGTCGTGTAAATATGACCGAAAGAAAAAACTCATCCCTACTCCGTATAAACATTCTTTCTTCATGGACTTCTCTATACACCTTCCCTAGAAATGTTATGATTTGTGAAATATCGTGATCATGTGAGTAAAAAAGCATATCATTTTCTTAAAGTAGAAGTCAATTGTATGAAATATAATGCAAAAAGTCAAAGCATGCATGGGCATGCAGTAGGGGGTGTAGGGTTAGGTTTACGTCTAGTCTCTTTGCAAGGACGTACCCGTGTACTCTAGCATTTTGACTCATGTTGTAGCTAACCTACGCTATAACTCTGTATGTATTATGCTCTGAGTCTGACTGACTGACTGTGGATGTCATGTCTATTATATGCTCTACCTTCTAAATTCAAATTAGGGGCAGGCTATCCTGATAGTGTATGAAATCATTGTATGCATTAGATTGTTGTATTATCTGCTTCGCGGGTATGTACGGTTGACCATAGGGGTTGTTTATAGTATGCTCCTTCAAATTAAACAAGGGGCAGTTATAAGACCAAGAGTAGTGGGGAGGGAGTGGGTTGGGGCAAATCGTGATATTTGGCAGTGAGAAAAGAAGGGCGTTGAAACAAAATTGGGGGTAGTGGGTTGAGGCGTTGAATGAGAACAAATATATATATATTTTTAATTAATTAAAAATATAAATTAAGAGAGAGAGTGTTAACTTGTCAGTCTTTAACTCTTGGTAGCAGTGTTAACATTGCTTTATTAACTTTAAAGCATGAGAGAGAGTGTTAACTTGTCAATAAGAAATAAAGAAACGCCCGTTGTTCAATCAACGGGCATTGATTTTTTTTATTTTCAACGGGCTTCAATGGTGGTTGGGGGTGGTGCAACGCCCGTTGAAAGGGCAACTGAGGGGTTTTCAACGCCCCACTACTCTTGGGGCAGTTCTAAGGACCTCAACAAGGAGGGTTTCTAATGATTTCAGCGGTTTGTACAAATAGCCCGTAGAAAAGGTATATATAACATGACCCTTAAACAATCCATTTCAGTTTAGACTACCTCTATCAATACAAAATAAAGTTGAGTGAGTTTATAGTGAGTATGAAACTCACGAGTGAGATTGATGTGGCTAAGCTCACTCACCGGTGAATGGATCAAAAAAGACTCACAATGGTGAGTGATTCACCACTCGGTTTTCGTGCAAGTTATTTTTTTATTAATTTTTTTAATTCAAGTATTTTAAACAATAAATTTAAGCTTCATTAAAAATAAAAACATTACAATACTGATTAAAAACTTAAACTAATAAAACTTAAACATTACAATACTAATTAAAAACTTAAGCTAGTAATCTAACTTGTAGCGTGACTTGATTGCTGCCTTAATATCCAAAAGTTCTTGTAGTTGTCGTGGGGCCAAATTTGGGTTGATTTCTGTATTGTAGAAAATCAAGTCTTGCTCCTGTTTTGATTGAGCCATGAATTCCATTTGCTGTCTTTAGAGCTCAATTTTCTCTCTTTTCAACTTCTCGTTTCGCCTTGCCCTTGCCTCTTGCATCTCTACCTCTTTTTCCTTCAACTTTAAGAATGACACTTCTATGTTCTTCTTTTTCCCCGGTTTGAACGGCTTGAACTTGAAAAAGCTCTGGCCTAACGAACTAACAAATGATGCTGGTGGATCACGAGAGGAGGAGTATGATTTCTTCCTGGCTAAGTCACGACCTTGTGGTCGTGATTCTCTAGTCTCTTCCTCCTCATCAGAATCATCTACGTTTTGGAAATTCAAAGGAACTTTTGTTGACCCCGAGGTAGTTTCCGAACTCTTTGATTTCTTCCGACTCTTCGTTTGGAAAGCTGGCATCTCAATACGCTTCCAAGCATCATGATTCCTCAAAATTTTCCAACACTCCTCCAAAGTAAAATCATGACCGTAAATCACACTGTATTCTCTAAGAGCTTTTGAGTAGTCATCTTGGTCATTCTCACCACTTCCGTGATCATCCTTGATATTATCCATAATTGCACAAAATGCACCAAACCTAAAACGAACCTTATTCTTCCATTTGGAAAGAATCAAGTCGTACGTTCTTTCTTAACCAGTTTCTTTTTCAAAATACGCTATCACATCCTCCCAAAACTCATTCATGTTATAGCGTTTCCTCGCAAGGAATTTTCGGACACATGAGTCCAAGCTCTACAAAGCCCAATCTCTTCCGCCTTTGTCCATAGTGCGACCTTTTTGGTTGGTTCGACCTATTTTGCCTTTGTCCTTCACCTTTGTAGCACGTCTCGAAGGCTTCTTTGGTTTGACGGGTGACGTCTCTTCGACATCGTCATCGTCATTGTCTTCAACAGGCATGGAACCGTGGTACGAACCATGGTACGAACCGTGACTCGAACCTTGCCCCATCGAAACATCTTGACTCGGATAGTTTTGAGTCGAGTATTGTGTAAGTCGGATAGTCTGGCAAATAATCCTCCAAATCCATATCAAGATTAACACCCCGAAGCGGTGAATACGTTTGATACGGTTGGGAAGACTGCGAGAAATCCATGTTAGGACGATACGACGACCCACTTGGTGATTGGTTAAAATCGGTATTAGGACGATACGGATTTATATATGGACGATTAACGTAAACGGGTTTTGATTTTGATTCGGTTGTTGTAGTTGTGTTGGATATTCAAAAGCGGGTGCACGAAAGCGAATACCCTGATTTTGTGGTGGTGTTATACTGGTTAATTCAAAATTTGAATCCGACGGTATCGTCGGTTTTTTGATGTGGGAGTATTTTTTTTACATGATGAATATTGATGAGAAGTTGTTTGAATTGTGATTGAAATTGTGTGTTTAGAAGTATGTTTGAGGTTGGTATTTATAAGGTTGTAAAGTGGTAAAAATTTTTAAAAAAAGTTTATTTTTATTATTATTATTTTTTAAACGGTAACAAATTTTTTAAAAGAGAGTGTGTGTTAGGAAATTAAGCTTAAGCAGTTAAGACTGTTGGAGGTAACAGTTAGGACTGTTGAAGATTGAAGTTAAGACTGCTGAAGAGTATTGAAGACATGAGCAGTTAAGACTGCTGAGAGAAGAAGTTAAGACGGTTTATGATTTATGTAAAGTAGATAAATATGGAAAATATATTGTGTATATCGTATAAGAATAGATTGATAGTTATCTTGTACAGGAATCCTTGGTCTATAAAAGGATTGCCTAGGTTAACATACAGAGATGTGAGTTTATACATATTATTAAGATTCAAGGTTGTAAACCCTAGTGATAAAGAGATCACTTGTATTATTATTCTAATAATATTGAATCGTTGAAGGTTATTTATTCTAATCTTACAAAACACATAAGGTCTTCTAAGTGCTAGCTAGTAAATTCCGCGTGCTAGACTAAGTATAATTCTTCGTATCACATCTAACACAAGGAGTGTGTGTAGATCCGGTCAAGTGGTATCAGAGCCAGGTTGCTGATACATAGATTTAGAAGATCCGAGAAGAACAAAGATGGACATGGAAACAACACCATCCACAACCAACATTGCTGCTAAGCTTCCTATGCTTAAACCTAATGAGTTCGACATGTGGAGACTTCGTATTGAGCAATTTTTCCAAGTGCAAGACTATGCACTTTGGGAGATCATTGAAGATGGAAACTCTTTTACCCCTGTAAAACAACAACTGTTGTTGAAGGTAAATCTGAGACTAATGTGCAGACAAAACCAACCACTAATGAAGAGAAGGCAAGGTACAAGAATGATCTTAAGGCTAGAAGTTTGCTTCTGATGACCATTCCCAATGATCAGTTGCTGAATTTTAGTAAGTTCAAGTATGCTAAATCTCTTTTTGAAGCTATTGTTGCAAGATATGGTGGGAATGAAGCCACCAAGAAAACCCAGAAGACCCTTTTCAAGCATCAGTTTAAGAACTTTACTGCAACAAGTAATGAGTCGTTGGATCATATGTTCAATAGGCTTCAAAAACTGGTGAGTCAATTAGCTGTTTTAGGGATTGAGATGCCTCAGGAAGATCTCAACTCTAAGTTTCTGAGGAGTCTACCTGCTGAATGGGCTATGCATGTGGTAGTATGGAAAAACAAGCCTGATATAGATTCCATGAGCTTAATGGATCTATATAGCAACTTCAAGATAATTGAACATGAGATTAAGAAGTCTGCTGGATCAAGTTCAAGCTCAAGCTCAGGGAATTTGGCATTTGTATCAACTCCCAGTTCCTCAAGTCCAGATGAAGAAGTGCAAGTTGCTGGAGCAGTTGCAACTGCTAGTGCAAATCTTGGTACTGCTAGCACCTCAAGCAGTACTAGTGGACTTTTGAATGATGATACTTATTGTGCTTTCTTGACTACTCAGCACAATGGAAGTATGTTAACTCATTCAGATCTTCAAGAGATTGATGAAGATGATATTGAAGAGATGGATATTAAGTGGCAGCTCTCTCTTCTCAGTTTGAGAGCTAGGAGATTCTTGAAAAAGACTGGCAAGAAGATAGTCATAAACAGTAATGATGTTGCAGGGTATGACAAGTCCAAGATTGAGTGTTACAATTGCCACAAGAAAGGTCATTACTCAAGGGAGTGCAGATTGCCAAGTCAACAAGATGGAAAGAGTAGAGCATATGGAAACAAGTCAAGAGTTGTGGAGGTTACTGATTCAAGCTCGAAAGCCATGGTTGCTATTGATGGCTTAGGATTTGACTGGAGCTATATTGCAGAGGAGGAAGCAGAAGCATCTACAGAGGTTGCTCTCATGGCATTTTCTGATTCTGAGGTACAAGTTTCAAAATGTTCTAAATCTTGTGAAGCTTTAAAAGAATTAGAAACACTTAAAACAAAATATGAGAGTCAGTGGAAAGAATTAAGAGAAACTGCTTTTAGCTTAGCAAATCATAAGAGAGCTTTAGCTGTGTTAGAAGAAAGAATTGTTCATTTTCAAAACAATGAATCTAAGTTTTCTGGTGATATGATTATTGTTAAGAGAGACTTAATGTTTAGAGAAAATGAGATCACTGTTTTAAAACATGAGCTAGAACAGGTTAAGAAGGCTAAGGAGAACATTCAGATGAGTGTAGACACACTTGAATACACATCAAAAGGTGTTCAAAAGATAATTGAGACTCAGATTCATAATAAAGCTAAGTCAGGCCTAGGATATAATTCAGTTCCACCTCCTTATAGAGGAATACCATCACCCAAAGGTATAGACTTAGAACACACAGGACTCCCTGAATTTCAATTACCTGTGCTTAATTATGGTCCTCAACCTAAGAAGGATGTAGTTGATAAACCTGTGTTTGTAAGTGCAAGTGATAAATCACTATCTGAGGACAAGGTGTCTTCTGATAGGTCCTCACCTAAGGACTCAGATGCTCCAACAATTGAGGAATGGACTTCTGATGATGAGGATGATTTGGCTGTGGTTAAGCCTGTTAGTGCTAAAGTGGAGGAACCAAAAGATCCAAAGATTGTTAAACCTGAGACTGTTAGGCCTAGATCAAATGCCAAACCTTTTAGACCAACAGTTAGGTATGCAGAGATGTATAGAACCACAAACAAGCCAAGAGGTAACCAGAGGAATTGTAATGACCTCAAATCCCACCAATTAGGAAAGGAGTTTGTTTGCTATAGGAAAGCTTGTTACTCATGTGGTAGTTTTGATCATCTTGCAGAGTATTGTGATAAATGGGTATCTGGATATAGAAATCATAGGTTGAGCATTGCAGAACCTCAATCTTTTCTTAGGAATGATAGGATGATACCTAGATCAGTTCTTTTAAGGTCTGGACCTAGAGCAGTTCCAACTGCTAGACCAGCAGTTCCAACTGCTAGACCAGCAGTTCAGAATGTCAGACCTATGAGACCAATTCACCCAAGGCCACCAGTTCAAACTCCAATAAATGTTTTTAAACCAACATACACAACTGGTAAAAGAACTTTTTATGAGAAAGCAGTGGTGAAAAACCAAGTTTGGAAACCTAAGGTAACAACTGCCAAGCCAGCAGTTCCAACTGCTAGCAGGGTAATTGGTACTGGTGTGAATAAAAACACTGCTAAGGGAAACATGGGTAATGGAGTGAATGCTTCAGCATGTTGGGTATGGAGACCAATTCAACCCAATGGTGCTAAGACTGTTTTGAAAAGAATGAATTATGTTGATGCTAGAGGAAAGCCTAAGTCTGTTTTGGCTTGGGTTCCACAAGGAAATTAATTTTTCTTGTTATATGCATTGTTAGTCATATGCTTGTATTTTATATTTTGTTTTGGACTAACAATTGCAGGATTGGAGAGAAAACACCAAGGGATTATGAATGCTTGATGTTTTGGACTAAATAGTGTTCTGGAGATTAGTATGTGATCCTTGCATACAACAAATGGTAATTGGTTCACCATGTCTTATCCACATAAGAACCAACTAGTCCAGAGCAAACGGTTTCTGGTAAAGACTAATCAAATCCGTTTATGGTTGACAATTTACCAAAAATTGTATGGTTATCAGCTCACCATATCTAAATGTGAAGAGTTGGCTAGTCCAAAGCAAACGGCTATTGGTAAAGACATATCAAATCCGTTGTTAGCTGATAGTTTGCTAAAAACTATGTTTGAGCCATGGTATTTTAAAATTTTATTTCAAAAAGTTGGTACGGCTCAACCAAAATTTTTTCAACAGTTGGGACGGTTAGTACAAAATATTGGTACGGTTCAACTAGCCGTTATGACTGACGTGTCGGTAATTAATTTTGAGGTAAAAACTAGCCGTTGGCGGTTTGTTGCGATTTTTACTGGATGGATTACGGATTTCAAGGGATCCTCTTATAGATATTTTAACTTTTATTTTATTATATTCTTATACTAAAATAAATAGTTACCATATTCTTTAAGTCGGTCAACTTGAAACCCTACAACTCTCTCCATAAACTCTCAATATTACTTTCATCTTCTATCTTTTCACTCAAACTTATTATTATTCACGGCTGTTAACTAATATTTACTGCTAAGAATGGCAAGATTGGATTTTGTTAAGCGTCACAACCAGGTTGCGTTTTTAGAGAAAACAGAGCAAGGAGATGGGCCAAAATTTTATGAGATTGTGGATTTTCTCAATCACTCTCACATAAGGTATGCTCTAACTGTTTCTCCTACTCTTTATGTTTCGCACATCACACAGTTCTGGAAGAATTCATCTATCTTGACAAGTGATGATGGAGACTTAGAAATTCATACTAAAGTAGATGGCATTAAATTTGTTGTTACCGAGTCTATACTTAGGAGACATCTTAAATTAAATGACTCAGATGGTATCCACACTATGCTAAATACTGAAATTTGGGAAGAACTTGAAAAAATGGGGTATAATACATCTGAACACAAATTGACTTTTCAAAAAGCATGTTTTTCACCCCAATGGAGATTTTTGATACATACTCTTCTGTGTTGTTTAAGTAATAAAAAGACTGCTTTGTAACAGTTCAGTAGCAATATTGCTATTGCTCTCATTTGCTTGTCTACAAACAGAGTTTTTAACTTTTCAAAATATATTTTTGAGGGTATGGCATCAAATGTTGATAGTAAAACAAAGTTTTTAATGTATCCCAGGTTTGTTCAAACAATTCTAAATAAAAAGAAAAACCTGCTTACAAAACCAAGTGAAATTTTTGCTACGCCTAGACTGCCTAGTCTACAATCAAAGGTTTTTCAAAATATGGCTATGGCTAGTAGACTTTTTGAAGGGGAACCAGTTCCATTATTTCCTCAAATGATTCAAACTGAGTTGGGTGAAGGTTCAGCAATTCCAACTGATCCCCAACACACATCCACTCAAGTACTTGAAACAACCCAACAACCACCTATCACTTATAGGAGAAGGTCTAAACCCAGTCTACCTAGGGTTGTGACTGAATCTTTGCCCAAAGATTCACCTCTCATAGCAGGTAATACAGCTAGAAGTGATGAGGGTAGTTCTTCAAAAACAAAATTGACGGCTTTATGTACCAAGTTAGTAAACAAGGTTGATACTTTGGAGAAGGAGCTAAAGCAAACCAAGGAGGAGTTCAAAGCTCACAAGGAGACTTTTGCCAAAGTCTATACAAAGCTAACAAAAAGGGTGAAGAAACTTGAAGAACAGTTGAAAAAGAAAAGGGCAAGAGTGGTATTGGATGATGATTCTGATGATGATGATTCAGATGGTTCGGACGGGGATGATGAAAATTCTTCCAAAAAGGGGAGGAAATTTGGTAAAGAAAGGAAATTTAGAGATAAGGATAGATCAGCATCTCAGGGGAGGTATGAAGAAGATTCTGAACAAAATAAAGGTTTTGATATTGGTTCAGGTTCTGGTTATGTTCATGAAGAAACAACTGAAGTACATCAAGCAGTTCCATATGAAGAAGCAGTTCAAACTGCTGAGACAGAGCAAGAGACAGAGCAAGAAACAGTTCAAACTGCTGGGTCAGAGCAACAAGCAGTTCCAACTGAAGAAACTTCTGCTGAACAAGAATATGAAAGGAGAAGAGCAGATAAAGGAAAGAAACCTATGACATCTGAAGAAGTGGTTGCTGTTCAAGAACTTGAAAGGCTTAAAAGGTTGAAACCAAAAACTCAAGAACAGATAGATCATGATGCAGAGGTTGCAAGACAAATGTTAGAAGAAGATTTGGCTGATGAGGAAGCAAAACAAGCTCAGATTGCTCATGATGAAGAATTTGCAAGGAAGATGGCTGCTGATGATATAAGGAATATAGCTGAGTTCATGGAAAGAAAAAGATCAAATGAAGAAAATCAAGAAGAATTCAATGAACAGTTGCAATATTTTCTAGATTCTGATGTGATTGTAAGAGCACAAGCTTCTATGGTTCTTAAAGATAAAGAGTTAAATGAAGATGAAAAGACAGAGGAGCTTAAGGAATTTATACTCAAGAAGAATGGAGTTGCAACATGGGATGATCTGATTCATAGAATAAGAGAAAGACAGAAGTCAGGGTACAAGACAAAGTTACCAACAAAGAAGGAACTTGTTGAGGATATGAAGCATTATTTGAAGAACTCAGCAAATTACTCAATGAAAGATTTCAAGGGAAAGTCTTATGCTATAATTGAAAAAGAATTCTGTGAAACTTATGCTATTTTGAATTCTCCAAGAAGAAGTGTCAAAACAGGTAAGAAGAGGGAAGCAGAATCTATGGAATCAGAAGTTGCTAAGAAACAAAAGTCTGAGGAAGAAGGATTAACTAATGAGAAGATCAGAAGCATGATGGTGATTATTCCAGAGTCTTCTTACATTAAACCTTTGCAGGTCAAACATCCAATTATTGACTGGGAAGTGTTTACTGATGGTAGAATGAAGGGATGGAAGATTATTAGACTTGGAGATATTTCTGAAAGATATAAGTTGTTTGAAGATTTACTTAAAGGCTTTGACAGAGAAGATCTAAATCAACTTTGGAGCTTAGTGAAAGAGAAGTTCAGAGATATTGATCCTGTTGAAGATAAAGACAAAGAACTATGGGTTCAATTGAAGAGAATATATGAACCAGATGGTGGAGAATCGATATGGAGATTTCAAGCTCAAGTCAAGGATATTTCTTGGAAGTTATTTGGTACATGTGGAGTACACAGAGTATCTACAAAGGATGGAATAGAGATATATATGCTAGTTGAAAAATATTATCCACTCAGACCAGGTGTTTTGACAACGATGGCATGTGTTAGACTGGAAGCTAATGAAGAATCTGAGATGGTTGATATGCTAGTGACAAAGATATTCAACCTTGCACAAGAAGTGAAAGTGATGCGTGGTTTTGCGACCTTACAACAGGTTTTACCTCTCGAGGGATCTCAAGAGGCTTACAATCCCCACCAGGCAGTGTACCTGACCGATGTAGTATAGTGAAGTGGCAAGTACCGAGGGATTGATCGTTCTCTAGGGGAATAGTGTCGTTAGGATTGAAAAACTACTCTAATAGGTCTAAGGGTGAGGGAAGATTCTTTTTGTATTTTTATATTTTATGAAAGCAAGTAAAATCTCGGGTTTGAAGGAGTGGGCGGAATTAGTTGCTAGTCAACTAACCCAAATAACTACAATTGCAAATAAAATAAAATAACTGAAAATGAAAAGGTGGTGGAACTTATATGGGGAGAAATGTGTTTACTTAGATTTCCTTACTCCCTAACTATCTTTTACCGGTTGATTAGTGTGTATTAATTGCGTGGATGACGGGTGTATTCCTTAATACCAATCGTGGGGTGGCGTACGTACTTCCCCAACTCTACAAGCTCCTACTTCACTCCTATGTCGAGCCAGCTAAGAAGCTCCTAACATGGGATCACTAGAATTCGCTCATGCATTAAATACAACCATAAAAACATTAGTACGCATTGGTTCATGTTTCTTAAGACGTTCAAGCAAGTTACCGTATAGGAGGTTAGCCAGTTTTCTTAAGCCTAACATCGATAAACAATCATCCAATACAATTAATAACACACTAATAACCAATAATCAATAGTTAGGTTTCATTAGATCTAAGCAAACACAAGATAAATCTAGCCTAGCATGTTAATTAAAAGACAAGAACAAGATATAATCAAACAACACATAGACATATTGATTGATTAAGTGATTACTTATCTTCAATTAAACATGGGAGATCCAAGGGTATAAAACCCTTAAAAATGGCAGAAATTCGTCTTAGGGTTTCTCCTCACAAAGTTGCACACAATGAATAAAAATTGCAAAACTATATATAGAGTTTAGTAGTTGACGGCGTCACGTTATAGATCTTGACGCCGTCACCTCGCCGTGGCTAGGGTTCCCGGATGGTCTTCCTGACGCCGTCCCTCTTTAATCCTCCAAAATCCTCCCTGGCTTATCAAGGCTTGACGACCTTCTTGACGCCGTCCCCCTTTAATCTTCCAAAATTTCTCTGGCTTATCAAGGGCTGACGGCGTCACAATAGAGCTTGACACCGTCACATGTACTTTCCAGCATATTTTTGAGACTTTGTCATTTTCTTCACTTTTATGCTCCAAAAACGTCCAAAATGCTTCCTTTTCCAGATTTTATCTCCAAAGTACCTAAAATGACAAAAGGAACGATTTAGGGCAATATTTGATCAAATAAATACGATTTAGGGCTTAAATGACCCCCTAAAAGCGGTACACTTTTCGCTTCATCAAATACCCTTACACTTGAGATTTGCTTGTCCTCAAGCAAATGCGATTTTATTCTAATCAAAATACAAGTTAGGGGTCATTTAATGCTAATATAAAAGTAATTACAACAAATAGTCGTTCCACTTTAATCATAATAAGCACGGAGATTACAAACTAGCACCTCACAAGTAGTGTTTAGATACTCACATCTCTCAGGTGTCATAAAAGTATATCTCATAAATGAAAACGGATAATTTCTCTCACTACCTGTCATAGCAAATAGATTACCATAGGCTTGGGAAAGGATCAAAAACCTTCTCCACTAGGCGTAAGCACCTAAGATAAACTATCAAAGAGGGCTTTTACATGGGTTATAACGTGAGGTCTAGGGATATGATAAACACGGATTTGTTGGATAAGGGATATTTTACTGGTGGCGAGTTAAAGATCTTGATTAATTACATGTACAATATGGCGTTGCTAAGCCAAGACTAGACTCGACTTAAGCTAAAAACAAAATAAAAAAAACATAAAATAAACATAAAATGAAATGGGATGGTAGTCCGTATGTTTTTTCTACTTTTCTTTTTCTCATTTTTTTTGTATTTTTCTTGTTTTTTTTTTTTTTCATACACTCTTGCCCTACCATCCAAAATAATACATCATAGGGGCGTTGCATTCCCCTTACACTTGAACTTTTACATAAGTTTACAATTAACTATTCTAATGACTCGAATTAAGATAATCGAAACACTTGGAGTACTTTTAAAATATTTAGCACATATGGGGGTAATAATGTTGTTCTTCCCCATTACTCCATTACACTAGTACTTTACCCATGAGTCCCAATCGTCCCAAAACAATATGTACAAGGATATGACTCGACTTAGCAACCATGTAATCAATTAGATAATTAACTTGGGTTTAAACAAATGTTGTCACAATAATGCACTAAAAATGAGTGCATACAAGGTAGGCTAAGGCGATTTGGGTGTACATTTAAGTGGGGTGTAACAAATTCTTCCTTTAAGTAAAATGCTTAAAGGTTGAAACGAAAAGATAGGCTCTGAGGGGTGTACTAGGGGTATCGTGTACTAAAAATGAGTACAACGCAAAGGGTGTGGGAGAATTACTTGACCAATGTAGCCAAAGTAATTATAACAAAAACACAGGTGTAAAACAATGGGTTAATCCTAATGCCTCTTATCATGTAGTAAATCTAACTACACGAATGTAGTCTCACTTGTGGCCTCGGAATGGTCCTAACGCAAGTTCTAGAATCTAAGTGCTACCGGTACACACATCATAGCATAAATGCTTTTCCTACCAATTCTAGGGGCGAACCTCACATATTTGGGGGTGGAAAATTTTTTAGTGGTACGGTTTTTGTGCCAGTCATATAACTCCTATCCATGAGACGCTCATTAAGATCAAAGTTTCACTCCTATATGTTGTAAAAAATTTTAAATTTGGCACTAAAATTGCCTTAACAGGTATTTCTCTCAGTTTTATTACACATCTACCATCAAACAAACAAAAATAAAGTGCACTTGTATTCTCTAAAGTATCGTACTTTACCCTCCCTTACACTTAAGATGAACATTGTCCCCAATGTTCAAATAACAAGATGTAAAAGTAAATAAGGTAAACGAATGAAATCAAATACTCCCCTGATTCGCTCGGTGGATAAAGGGGTGACATGGTTAGATCTTCTTCCAAGAGAATGTAGAAGCTCCAAGACTAAAGCATCGCCAAAAGCTTGATTCCACATACATCTCCTTGTCCAAAATAACCTGTTAAACCTGAGAAAACAAACACGAAAACCTACATAACATCGGCGGGATAAATCTATATAAGGATATAATGCTTGTGGAATGATTATTTTGCAGATTCCTGGAGTTTATAAGTTAGAGATTTAATAAAAACATTTTATGAAAACAAAACTTTCAAAAATTTCAGAAAATTAAAACCTGACGCCGTCAGGTTGTAATGCCTGACGCCGTCAGAAATGATCTGACAGAATTCTCATGTTAAGTTTCCGGAAAATTTCTGGAAAAACCTCTACCTTACTTCCTGGAAATCCTGCAAAATATCATTATGACTCGATACAAGCATTTGACTCAAACAATTACTAATATGTATGTTAATTTAATATTATTACGATTCATGTTCATTTGTTCTAATAAACCGATTTGGATTTCCCTTACACTTATCTTTTGCAAAATTCCTTTATATGTAGTTAAGACGAAGTTAAAAACAAAATAAAGCATTTTCACAATTTAGTTTTGAACATGAATCAATAATACTAAAAATTAAACATACATACGGAAGCAAATAAAATCAAACAAACAAATAAATAAACACACAAAGCAAATAAAGCTTGGGTTGCCTCCCAAGAAGCGCTTTTCTTTATTAACGAGTCTTGTAGCTAGACTCAAAGTCCTTCTACCCTATGTAAGTGAGTTCGTCATCGAGGACGTCTTTAGGGTTAAGCTTGGATTGAAGTTTCCTATTGGTCCGCTTAGTACAATATATGTTTTCAAACTTCTCTCCATCCGGGTCATACAATGTCATCTTAATATGCCGTGACCCATCTCCATCTTTGGATGGTTTGTCCCAATCCCACTTATGATCATCTTCCTCACAAGTCTACTTATTCATCCCTAGGTTAATTGGCAAAACTCCTAGGAAATCAATCATCTTCCTAAAAACTAGAGGGTCTTCAAATGGATCCAATTCGGTGTCCCTAGCCAAGAGTTGCTCTACCGCATGTGTTCGGTTCACAAAGTCCTCTTCTAGGTAAAATGGGCGTTGGGGTCCTATGAAGTCTCTATCGATCCAAGGTCCATATCTAGATGGTCTCCTATTTAATTCTAACCAATGGGGTGTTGGTTCATCACTAGTATCATAGGCATGTTTCTTCACATCATAGACTGACCAAGTATCACCTTCTCCTACCGCTATCTTAGATTCCTTACAATCAATCATAGCACTAGCGGTCGCCAAAAATCCTCTACCTATCAACAAGGGGCATGTAGGGTCACTAACCATATCAAGGACGTGGAAATCGGCTAAAATGGTTAGTTTTCCTATGTGTACTAACACGTCCTTGACTACTCCAACTGGGTAAGCAACACTCCCATCCGCTAAGCCTATTATCACCTCGGTTTCTTCAAGTTTTCCTAGTTTTAGAGAGGTGTAGAGAGGTAACGGAAGTAGGTTAAGGCTTGATCCAAGATCGGCTAATGTGTCATAAGCCTCCGAATTACCGATCTTGCAAGGTAGAACAAATAAGCCCGGATCATCTAACTTCTTAGGTAGCTTGTTTTAAACGAAGGCGGTCCCTTTTTCGCCTAACTTGAGCTTCTTCTCATCCAACACATCAATAACCGGACTTTCAAGGTGGAGCTCCTTGAATTCATTGTCAAGGTTTTGAGTGGGAGGTGTTTCAACTATGTTGTTGACCAATTTGGATATCATAACTTCTTGGTCATTTTGAACGACTTGGGTTTGTTTGAAACACGAGCTCATGGAATTAACCGAATAATATTGTGGACAAGAACTAGGAGACGAAACCGACGAGATGGCGTTGACGTTTAGTTTCGGGTTCTTGACTTTGTTGCTAGGGAGTGCTCCCATTTCTCGGTCATTGAGGGCTTTCAACAAAGTGTCAATCTTATTGGTCATCTCGCTTTGTTTTTGTTTGAAATCGGCTTCAAACTTGGCCAAACGAGCTTCTTGAGATGCCATAAATTGAGACATCAATCCTTCAAAGTTATTGGTACTACCATTGCTGGAAGGATTGTTGTTGAAGGTACGGTTCGAGTTGGAACCGCTTGATTGGAAACGATTAGGAGGGTTGGAAGAATTGGTTTGTTGTGCGTTTTGGTTTTGTTTCCACCTAAGGTTTGGGTGATTTTTCCATGAGGGGCTGTGTGAATCACCGTAGGGGTTTGGCTCGGGTTTGAAAGTGTACCACTTGTCTCCCGCTCTGTCGGTACGCGAGGATGCGTAGTCCGCAAAAGCTTGTTCGGGGAGTTCCATGCAATCACGAGTGTCGTGGGGACCACTACATAATTCACATGAAGAAGTGATTTTGTTCACTTGGCTTGAAGGTTTAGGAGCCTCGTAGGATTTCATAAGAAACTTGACTTGGTCTTCAAGTTCTATGATCCTAAGGTCGGAAGTGCTTGAATTGTTTGAAGGCAAAGATATTGCCTTGACCGTTTTATTCAAATCACGGGGTTCACTCCAACTTTCGTTGTCATAAAGAGCAAGATCTTCTAGGAGAGCCCATGATTGTTCCGCACTTAGATCACGTAGCTTACCACCGGCCGATTGGTCAATGGTTTGCCTCGTGGAGAGATTGATATGGTCATAGAAGATTTGGACTTGGAGCCAAAGTTCTATGCCATGGTGAGGGACTTTTTGGAGTAAGTCCTTGAATCGAGTCCATGCCTCGTAGAGGGTTTCGCCTTGACGTTGTTGGAACATCAAGATATCATTCCTTAGCTTGGTAGTTCTTCCTGGTGGGAAAAACTGAGCAAGGAAACGAGTGGTGAGATCATCCCAAGAGGTGATGGATCCTGCGGGTAGACGCTCTAGCCACTGACTAGCTTGGTCTCACAGAAAAAATTGAAAGAGACGCAATCGGGTCGTCTCTCGAGTGGCAACATCAAGGTCTATAGAATCAACGATTTTGAGAAAGTCCTTGAGATGTTGATTAGGATCTTCGGAACGAAGTCCATGGAATGCGCATCCGCTTTGCACCAACCAGATGGTGTCGGATCGCAAGGGAGTGACATTGGCTCCTTGAGTGAGCTCAATGGTGTTTCGATAGCCATGGTAGCTAGGACGGGAGTAGTCTCCTAAGGTACGGGCTCTAGGAGGTGGGTGTTGTTGTGGTGGTGGGTTGTTGGGATCAAGGATATTACCACCTTCCATGATGTCGAATGGTAATGGTTACGAACAAAGAAACGAAGAAAAAAGATAGACTAAAGAAAAACCTAGAAAAATAAAATAAAAATCTCACTAGAAAGGAATCTAGTGAGTAGACCTAATAAAATAAAAATTCAACCTAAACAATAACTATTCCCCGGCAACGGCGCCAAAAACTTGATGCGTGGTTTTGCGACCTTACAACAGGTTTTACCTCTCGAGGGATCTCAAGAGGCTTGCAATCCCTACCAGGCAGTGTACCTGACCGATGTAGTATAGTGAAGTGGCAAGTACCGGGGGATTGATCGTTCTCTAGGGGAATAGTGTCGTTAGGATTGAAAAACTACTCTAATAGGTCTAAGGGTGAGGGAAGATTCTTTTTGTATTTTTATATTTTATGAAAGCAAGTAAAATCTCGGGTTTGAAGGAGTGGGTGGAATTAGTTGCTAGTCAACTAACCCAAATAACTACAATTGCAAATAAAATAAAATAACTGAAAATGAAAAGGTGGTGGAACTTATATGGGGAGAAATGTGTTTACTTAGATTTCCTTACTCCCTAACTATCTTTTACCGGTTGATTAGTGTGTATTAATTGCGTGGATGACGGGTGTATTCCTTAATACCAATCGTGGGGTGGCGTACGTACTTCCCCAACTCTACAAGCTCCTACTTCACTCCTATGTCGAGCCGGCTAAGAAGCTCCTAACATGGAATCACTAGAATTCGCTCATGCATTAAATACAACCATAAAAACCTTAGTACGCATTCGTTCATGTTTCTTAAGACGTTCAAGCAAGTTACCGTATAGGAGGTTAGCCAGTTTTCTAAAGCCTAACATCGATAAACAATCATCCAATACAATTAATAACACACTAATAACCAATAATCAATAGTTAGGTTTCATTAGATCTAAGCAAACACAAGATAAATCTAGCCTAGCATGTTAATTAAAAGACAAGAACAAGATATAATCAAACAACACATAGACATATTGATTGATTAAGTGATTACTTATCTTCAATTAAACATGGGAGATCCAAGGGTATAAAACCCTTAAAAATGGCAGAAATTCGTCTTAGGGTTTCTCCTCACAAAGTTGCACACAATGAATAAAAATTGCAAAACTATATATAGAGTTTAGTGGCTGACGGCGTCACGTTATAGATCTTGACGCCGTCACCTCGCCGTGGCTAGGGTTCCCGGATGGTCTTCCTGACGCCGTCCCCCTTTAATCCTCCAAAATCCTCCCTGGCTTATCAAGGCTTGACGACCTTCTTGACGCCGTCCCCCTTTAATCTTCCAAAATTTCTCTGGCTTATCAAGGGCTGAAGGCGTCACAATAGAGCTTGACGCAGTCACATGTACTTTCCAGCATATTTTTGAGACTTTGTCGTTTTCTTCACTTTTATGCTCCAAAAACGTCCAAAATGCTTCCTTTTCCAGATTTCTTCTCCAAAGTACCTAAAATGACAAAAGGAACGATTTAGGGCAATATTTGATCAAATAAATATGATTTAGGGCTTAAATGACCCCCTAAAAGCGGTACACTTTTCGCTTCATCAGAAAGCTAGATCTAAGAGATTTGCTTGATAGGTGTTTGAAAGAATTTTTAGCATTAAGAAGAAGAAGCTTAATTTGAAGAAACTTAGTGATTTGGGAAGAAATCATAAGTTTAGGGGAGGATTGTTAGGAAATTAAGCTTAAGCAGTTAAGACTGTTGGAGGTAACAGTTAGGACTGTTGAAGATTGAAGTTAAGACTGCTGAAGAGTGTTGAAGACATGAGCAGTTAAGACTGCTGAGTGAAGAAGTTAAGACGGTTTATGATTTATTGTAAAGTAGATAATTATGGAAAATATATTGTGTATATCGTATAAGAATAGATTGATAGTTATCTTGTACAGGAATCCTTAGTCTATAAAAGGATTGCCTAGGTTAACATACAGAGATGTGAGTTTATACGTATTATTAAGATTCAAGGTTGTAAACCCTAGTGATAAAGAGATCACTCGTATTATTATTCTAATAATATTGAATCGTTGAAGGTTATTTATTCTGTGTTCTTTGTTTCATTCTAATCTTACAAAACACATAAGGTCTTCTAAGTGCTAGCTAGTAAATTCCGCGTGCTAGACTAAGTATAATTCTTCGTATCACATCTAACACAAGGAGTGTGTGTAGATCCGGTCGGTGTGTATTTAATTCGGTCGGATATACGACCCAATTGTGGATTTGGGGAACCAACGACCGATCGAGACCGAGGTCGACCGACCATTGTGACAAGCCTAAGGGTGAATGGTGAGTGAAAGTGTGAGTGAAAAGTTGGAGAGAGAAAGCTGATGTGGTGCTGAGGTGTAAGGTGAGTGAGTGTGTTTTCTAGTGACGGATAAGGTTAGTCTTTGAGAAATTTACTTGAAAGGAAAAAAAGAGAGGGTTATTTTGCTTCTAGTAAATTGCAAAAATTGTCCTCGTGATTTGACTAAATTGCAGGTTTTGTCTCTAACAATTCAAAAGTGTAAGCAACGTTGTTGTGAAGAATTTTAGGTTGCTGTTTTCGTCTTGTCCAAATTAAAATTACTAAAATGCCCTTGTCAAAAACTGCAACCAAAAGTTGCCAAAAAACGGTGCCTACACTTTCGAAAACTTAGGGATGAAACCTGCAATTCGGCCAAACCACAGGGATGGTTTATGCTATTTACTCTTTTCTGAATATAGACTTTTGGTCATCATAAAATCTTGTGAAGATGCCATGAATCTAGGTGACGGGTCACTTTTGGCTAAAAAATGACTATCGTGCACTCTTTTGTAAAAACTTACGAGAACCAATTGCACATTCTAGATGTCCAACTTTGTGAAAATCTTATTACATCGCGAGTTATGACCGAGCCACCTAAAGTTGGTCTAATGCGCGTAAAGTTGCTCAATTCTTATCTCTTGTCGTAATCTTCTCTTTACTTTATACTAACTACTAAGGATGACCAAGTAGTAAAATCTTATAACTATCATGACTAAAATGTGAAAGCTGTTTGGTTTCGTAGATAGATATTGTTTTTGGTCGTTTCAAGATAGGTCAAGGGTCGAGTAGACAAAGGTCAAGGTAGTCTTAACATGTGATTGTCTTGCTAGTTTAACTTTAATTAGATGTTTCCTTTCATACTCTCTTCTTAAAACTTAAAAGTGTAATAATATACAACCATTCAACAGACATAAGATTATAAGACTCGTGTTGGGCTTGATAAAAAAATATGACCAGTCCAAGGTTCTTCTCAAAGTGTAATTTCTCTGGCCCAAAATTAAAGCAGCCCATAATCTCAAATAATTAAAATACACATGTTTTTCACACCAAATTAAGGTTATTAAGCTCATAATTTAAAGAGCCAAATTCACCTTGCAAGTAAGCTTTTGTGTTTGTGACATGTACTTGGTTCAACGCTGAATCGTGTATTCAGCGACGCTATATGCAGGTTAACAAAACAGGAACAACAGAATCCATTCTAGTAGTATATATGTTAACCTAATCGTGTTTGTATAGAAACGCCTTGTTTCTCACAGGGACGGAGCTATGTATGTGGTAGGGTAGGCCATGGCCGACCTAAGAGCTCCTACATTTTTCAGGGATATCCAATATTCCTTTGCACAATTGAATAACTTGATCAATTTTGATGTCTTTGGCCCACCCAAAATCTCATTAGTAAACTTGTTTACATTTATATATTGAAGCCTAAACAAAAGATACGAGTGTTACATATCTTCGGACTTGTATAACAGTTAATTATGTGTCATTATTGATCAATAAGAACATGTGTCGTCATTTTTTTCTTTTTTCTTTTTCTTAATTAGGCGTGTACCAATGTTTCATATCATAGAATTCTTCTCTTAAAATTAATCTATTCATCATTCAAGTTACTTTAAGTATATAGGTTCAAGTATATGTTAGCTTTAATTTTGTTATTCTAAAGTTGTCTAGTAGCGATTAGAATAAACTAATGCTACATTTTGTTAAGTGTTACTTATTCAACAACAATCTTAACCGATTCCAATCAATGACACATGATTTGAACGATAGCGAAAATGCATTATGTATCCTTATCACATAAGAACAATAATTTATATTAACTAGTGTGTGTCTTCTTTTTGTTAGAAACTAACTTTAACTACAGTATGGTTTAGGGGGTGTCTGTTTCGGCTTATATAGCTGTCTTATGGCTTATATGTGTTCGGCTTATATATTATTGGCTTATATAATATTGACAATGTTATATAAGCACGTAAGTGTTAAAATAAACCACAAAATTGTGGCTTATGTTATATAAGCCGAACACGGCTTATGTTATACAAGCCGAAACAAACACCACCTCCGAATCTTCTCTCAATGTAATGAAAAAATTATTTATTTTCACCGTTAAAACTCTACCAAATAAAAATGTCCCCGGCAATGATTTACGATACAAAACTATGCACTTGTTTCTTAACAGGTTAATGTTGGTCCCAAAGTCGGACAACCCACCGAACTCAACGATCTAAACCCATCCTTGAGTGATTTCACTTAGTTTTACGTTGGTTAAGTTGTATGAGACTTAAGTTATTATTTTGTTCAATTCTTAATGTTACGTAAAAGATTAGAGACATCTTAATCAAATCCAAAACTGTCATAACTACACAACTTATTTGAATACTAAAAGCAAACTTTAAAACAAAAGGATGCCATTATGCTCTAAAGCTGATATTTAACACACTTCATATGAAAGAAAATTCTAAAATTAAAACTCGTCCAAGGTTCTTTTCAAAGTGAAATTTCTGTGGCCCAAAAATTAAGGCAGCCCAAAATCTCAAATAATTAATTTTTTATTAGGAATTCACAAGTTTTTCAACTTAAGCTCATAACTTAAAGGTAGTGCACGTTTTCAATAGAGCCAAATTCACTTTGTAAGTAAATTTTTGTGTATGTCAAATTTGTAACCGTCGTCGTGCACCCTTTAGGGTCATCTCATCGTTAACCGAGTTCGCCGCATTAGAGATTCCATACTTGGTTCCATGCTGTATCGTGTATTCAACGACACTATATGCAGGTTAACAAAACAGTAAGAGCATAATCAAATCGTATCAGTATAGAATCGCCTTGTTTCTCAATCTACGTTCAATTTGACGGAAACAGACTTTGAACAAGTAAACCGTTCATAAAAAGTTCAAGATACTTGTAACGTACCAAATGGTTGATGGTACAAAGTAGTTATTACAGTCGACAAACTTATTCAGCAACAATCATTGGTATCTTCTTAATACAGAAGTTACATGTCGATCAAAAGATCAAACAACCGTTTGAGGGAAAATCTTAAGCAAGAGGGTCTCGTTCCTTGTTTTCTTGTAGTAGTTGTTCTCTCACTCTCCTGATCTCTGCTTCCTTTTCCAATCTTTCTTGCTGCAGTCGACACAAATAATTCACATGTTAGTGCGTCAAACAAAAGCCAATCCATCTGAAATGAAAGATAAAATAAAGGTGGTAAAATGGGAGGGTAAAGTGGCTTAGGTAATGGGTCAAAGCAAGTTTGGGTCGATACAACTAAGTTTTAGTACCATTCGATTAAACAAACATACATTGTGGGAGACTTTCGGCCAAATTGACTTGATACTTAGTACCAATATTATGTTATTCCGATAATAATACAAGTAAGGATAATAATACAAGTAAGTTTAATAAAGATCACTAAGGAACGTTTAATTTAAACGTGCATTGTGGGAGACTTTCAGCCCAATTGACCTGTTTTCTTCAAAGCTACCTTAATTTATTATACCCATATGATGCATTAGCAATAAAGCAAAAACCTTATCATCGCAGACACAAGTAAATGGGTGAAAATTGCCACCTCTAGCATACATAGGACTAAAGGGCAGTACATAAGCAATGACTTACTCCAACCAAAAAGTAGTGAGTAGTGTCTGTGGTTCTAGTAATATTTATCACCAAAAGGTCTCAGTACATGTATATGTAAACGAAGACAATGTTAGAACAACCTTATAGTGTCTAATCACTGAAATGCTTAAAAAAAACCGAGCACATTGATAGAAAAAGAGGTTAGATGGCCTTATCGTTCGTACAACCGTTATAACCAATATTTTCACATTCATTAGCAACGAATGTTTCACATTTAATATACTGAAAAAAACCGTACACATGTCAATGAACATATGATTTCATGAAAAAAGATAAATTCATGATAAGTTCCTTGCCCCGTGCCCCGCTTTATCGCTATCGATATGCCAATAGAACTCTTGCAATGTCAAGTTCGAATTTTGTATTTGTACACATGTATCCAGAGAAACAAGAACAAACTCTAAGATTTATCTACTTAAAACCTCCAAACAAAATTTAATTACTTATTTCGTCCTACCTAAATCTATTCAGCAATTATCACTGTGGTACTTATTTAACAGTAGGGTGGAACAAACTTCTGTAAAACTCGTACCCTTAAACCAGCCACGTTCTATCATTAGTTCATACACCCTCTCAGTCTTATCAAATTTAATACCAGAACTGAGCTGTCCCTCCATGGCTCCATGGGTGGAGCTGTCGTAGCTTCTAAAAACAACTAGAAAGTTTCTGAGTTGACCATGTGAATGTAGATTACTAGATTAGCGTAATGGCCAACTCCACCCATGTTTTATTGCTGTGATTCTCCTTCTCAGAAACTGTCTAGTTGTTTTTAGAAGCTACGGTAGAAACTTGTTAAGCTTTTGGATCATGTTTTGATTTAGATATTGAGAAAATTAACAAAAGGGAACAAAAATCCACTATATAGTCATTTTCAACACATTTTTCGCAAAATGGCCATGCTCGACTGCTCGACTCCACCTAATTTTTGACACGTGTCATTCCTTTGTACTTTTTGCTAGTACATATACTAGAAAAAGTACAAAAGAATGACACGTGTCAAAAATTAGGTAGAGTCGAGCAGTTGAGCAGTCGAGCATGACCATTTTGAGAAAAAAGTTTTGAAAATGACTATATAATGGATAAATGGTGGATTTTTTTACCGTTTTGATAATTTTCTCTTAGATATTTTAGTTTGTCATATGGTTCGTGAGTTGCTTTTAGGCTGAACAAAACGGATCGGTCGACCAAATGGTCATGGTCGGTCCTTGGTCGATCGCCCCATTGTGGGGTTTTGGTCGCTCTCGGTCGTGGGTGGCATTTTGGACGAATATGCACAAGAGTTTGTGTGTTTATTTTTAATTTTTGTTTTCATTTTGTATTGCAAAGTTAAAAAAAAAAAAAAAAAAAAAAAATTAAACATTTTTGTTTTCATTTTGTTTTCATTTTGAATTTAAAAAAAAGAGTAAAAAATTAACTTGGTCGCCAATGTGGCAACTTGGTCGTCGTCAGGTCGCCGGAGAGAGAAAGCTGATGTGGCAGGGTCACCCCAAGTCGTCACTGTGTTCAGCCTTAGAGTTTCTTATACATGTTACTATACATGGTCTTGCTTGCATAGGTATTAGTAGCTTTGTATTTGTGTGTTGTTGAATGTTTAAACTTCTTTCACAAGCTTCATTTATATGTATTTATGATTGTTTTATTGTGGATGATGATTATATTTATTTTACTAGATGGAATAATGAAAAGGCGGGATGGATAGGTTTTAGTAGAGAGGTGATACTTACATCATACTTTTTTATTCTTTCATCACAATATCACATTATTAATGCACAAGTTATGACATGATATATGCATAAATGTGGTATGTGCATCAAAAAGTGTGATGTACGTATCACTTTCCGTTTTAGTAGTGTTGGTGTTGACAGTGTGAATGGGTGTTTTTATGAAAGTTTCCCATCTAATTTGATTGGATGTAAAGTGATTTGATTTGATTTGATTTGAGCAATGGCGGTGGAGCAGTCTAGCAGTGCTGGTGGGTAGTGTCGTCCCATTAATTTGGGTGGTTCGGTGTAAAACTACGAATGAGGTCCCGTAAATCACGAAAAAGTTAACTATTATGAAAAATTCAAAACATAATATACTTTGACATGTATAAATACTAATGTTATATACTAAATTGAAAGCCCCCACACATAATATTTAAAAAAGGCTGTAAAAAATCAAGTTGAACATGTATAAATATACTTAGACATGTATAAATACTAATTGACGTATACTAAATCGGATGCCCTCTCACAAATTGTGGCCTTGTGTGGCTACCCATTTGCATATGCTAATCACCGCCACTGGTGGTGAGGAGTGGTGGTTGAGCAGCTGTGGTCGTTGGAGTGGACTTGTGATGTGGTGAGGTAAGTGGGTGTAGTTAGGTGGGTATAATAAAATATAAAAATGTAGGTATTTTAGACATTTTAAACTATTGATAATAAGACAAAAAACATCTATCATTTGTACTTGCAAGTGAAACGTGTCACAAATTGGGTAGAGTCGAGCAGTCGAACAATTGAGTATGACTAAAATAGGAAGATGGGTTATAAAGTGATCAAAGCTTGGACTATACAAATTTATTTTGGCTTATTTTGGTAATTAACTCATAAAACAATCCATTTTAGCTTAGAGAAATTTACTTGAAAGGAATAAAGAGAGGGTTATTTTGCATCTTTTGATACAAACTGCAAGGTTTTTTTAAGAGTAAATTGCAAAACTAGGCCTCTTGCCGTTTGGTTAAATTGCATGTTTCGTCTCTAACCTTTTGAAAGTGTAGGCACTGTCCTTGTGAAGAACTTTGGGTTGTTGTTTTTGTCATTGTCTAAAGTAAAACGACTAAAATGCCCTTGTCAAAAACTGCAACCCATGAATAAAAACTGCAACCAAAAGTTTCTCACAAAACAGTGTCTGCGCTTTCAAAAGGTTAGGGATGATTTTTGCTATTCTTTTTTAATAGGGTATGTTTGGCAACAATAGCTGTTGCTGGTGCTGGTGCTGGTGCTGGTGCTGATGCTGATGCTGATGCTGATGCTGTTGCTGTTGCTGAAAAAGATTAAAATTATAGATTTTTTTTTTTTTTTTTTTTTTTTTTTTTTTTTTTTTTTTTTTTGTAGTGATGTTTGACAAACTAGCTGAAATTGTAAATTAAAAGTGTAAAATGACATAATTGGAGATTATTTTGTTAAAAAAAAAAATACTATAGCCCCCATAATCTTTCATAAGTTGGTTCAAGGAGCTTTTATTTTTGGAGATTATTTTTACTATAATATTTCATAAGTTGTTCAACCAAACAATACTACTTTTTAGACAAAAGATTATTTTGTGAAAAAAGAAAAAGCTGTAGCCCCCATAGTCTCTCATAATCTGCGTCACCAAACACAACCTTACTCTTTTTTAGTACAGACTTTTGGTCCTTGTAAAATCTTTTGAAAATGCTGTGAATCTAGGTGACGCGTCGCTATGGCTCAAAAATGACTATCCGTGCACTCATTGTGAAAACTTCTGAGAACCAATTGTACATTCTAGATCTCCAACTTTGTGAAAATTATATTGCGAGTTTATGGCTAAGGCACCTAGATTCGTGACATCCCAACCTAGATTGCGAGTTATTACAACGGTCACTAATTTGACTCATGAAAACAGTTTATTTACAAAATTTTAGGGGAAAATTTTATACAAGACTTCACTAGGCATAAAGTCTTGATGCACTGGGGTGGCCACAAACAATAGCCCAAATGGGCGATAAATGGACGTGTCATTACTCATTCATGGGCAGGTCAACATGGGTTACGGTAAAAATGGATTGCTGTTAGACACATGTTAAAATGAGCTGGTCCAGGTTATATTAGCAAAGGTGGGATGCTGTAAACATTTTGCTATACTTCGGTAGACTTTTAAGTTTTAACCCGTTTAATCAATTCCTTTTAAGGTGAATTGTATTAGTTTTACCCGTTTGCCGAAAAAAAAAATATATATTATCTCAAGATTAAGTACACATCATGATTGTTGCTAAGAAACAAGACGGGCAACATCTATGATGAATCAACAAACACATTTAACCTGTCAGAAAAGGAATGGAAGATAGAAATTCTTGTTAGTTTATATATTCTTGAATCTGTACCTAGCTTGTTTGTTAATTTATTTATATGATAATAGCTTCTTTATTAAAGAAAAATAAGGATGTCGAATCACTAAAAACTACGACATTGGCATTTCCGGAACTTTGTGCACCACTTTTTGATGGAACTTTGTCTACTTGTATAAAAAGTAATGGCCCGAGCTCAACAGATTCAAGGCGGGTTGTTGAGCCCCATGTAGTTGAAGATAGTGAAGATACTTAGGTTGTGAATATCGAGTCTCCAACACCCTCATGTTCCTCTCGCCTTCCTTGTCGTTCGGGTAAAATAAAAAAAAAGGTAAACAAATGGATGTAATGGAAGAAGAAATATTGAGTGTTCTAAAAGTGATAGCTGATAAGATAATTCAGCCTGGACCACCTCCAAAACCACCTTCAATTGAAGATTGTGAAAATAAGTTGAAAGGCCTTGAGTGGGATGAAACTGACCCATTGTATGAAACCGCGCTTGCAATATTTTGTGACCCAAATGACCACTACAGGGAAGGTTGGATGAAACTAATGTTAAATAATATGTAGGATCAGTTTCATCATTTCCCACCATAACAAGACTTTCCAGTAATGCACCAGCTTTCCAGCTATGCATCAACTAAGCCTCAGTAAGTGGCCTCAATAGTTTATCTTAAGTTCTTGTATAAATTGTATCCTTGGTTATGTTTGTAAGATACATCAAAGTGCAATACAAAAACTATAATACCAAATTCAGTTTCTTAACAACTAAAGCCGGAGAGGTGTATCAATTGGGTAAAAATGATTGGACGTAGTAAAGGGTTCATCTAGTAATATAAACATGTATTTCGTATGATGATATTTTGTTAGAAATCTGTAGACCTTTAAACATGTCTATATGGATGTCATAGTTATGGTCTGTATTTTGGGTAGATGTCCTATGTTAAAGCTTTTGATGAATGTATGATTGTTATGTTATGTTGTATGTACTGGTGCTTTTTTCTTTGACATGTATGCATTCCAAAGTTTATGTGATGGTGAATAGTTAGGCAAAAGGATAAAAAAAAAAAAAAAAAAAAAAAAAACACCTTAGGGTGCATTTGTTATCCTCAATTGAAATGGGTCTATTGATTTCATTTTCCTTTAAGGTGTTTGTTTAGTGGGTCTGGGAATGAAATGGGTATATTATGCGTATATTATAGCCATAGATTCATTACACACCAATTTGGTGTCTATGAAATCTATCCCCGTGGGCCTTTCTTTTTTGCATGTTTGTTCACTTTAGCAAGCCATGATACATTAACATCATCAAGTATGTTGCAATTCTATGTAAAGCATTTTAGTAAACTCCTTCCGTGCATCATATTATTATAGAATTTATACTATATGAACGTATGGACAAGTCGTATATCACAGAGCGTGGGGAAATGGCCACCCATGGTGTTAGTGGCAATTTTATTAATAACTGGTTACTAAAAACCATTCCAAAATACAAGTGAAGCATGAAATTACAATACTAAGAAGATGAAAAAAAACACATAAAAAACATATACAACTACGCACGTTCAACCCTTCGCCATTTTGCCATGAACACCATCACCTTAACATACACCCAATCTTTCAAGCTATCTTGACACTGAAAAAAAGCATGTCTCGCACGGCGGTTAAAAAGTAAAGCACCAACTACTATCCAAAATCCAGTAGGAAAACCAGCGGCCCCTCCAATATAAAACCATCTCTTAAGTTCATCTATGGCTTCACCATCACTCTTACTTTCACCAGGTGTAACTTCAAGTTCTTCATTTCCGGGACAATACTTGGTCAGGGGAGGTCCACATAGTCCAGCATTTCCAATGTACCTTGATGGTTTAAAGGACTGGAGTTGAGTACTAGACGGAATCCTCCCAGACAAGTTGTTATGCGACACGTCAAGATAATTTAAAAAATTCATCTGAGACATGCTTGATGGCAACCCTCCTGAGAAACTGTTTTTGGATAAATCCAAAGTTTGAAGTTCTGTCATTTGACCAATGTCTTTCGGAATCTCTCCAAGTAGAGCGTTGCGTGACAAGTTTAGTACTACTAATCCCTGCAGATTGGTAATCTCGTATGGGATTTGTCCTGTGAGATTGTTGGTTGATAAATCAATTGTCTTCACCAACCCCAGAGTTCTACTAAACTCAATTACCTTTCCGTGCCATTGAATCAACAGATTGTCAATATAGCTATGGTCAACAGGGGACCCGAGTATACAATACCCCCCAGTACGATAATGATGTAGATTCTGTTCCGTAGACAATCCTTTTTGAACCATGGAAGTAAGATTATGCACACACGATGGGATTGTTCCATGGAGATTGTTAAATGACAAGTCTAAGATTTGAAGACTTACTAATTGACATATTTCTGAAGGGATGGCTCCGGAAAAGTTGTTTGATTTTAGGCTAAGAGCATACAACCTTGACAAGTTTTTACCAATCCAAACAGGAATATTACCATATAATTTGTTGGCCCCCAAGTCCAAAAGGCTTAACTTGGTGCAATTCTTCAAAGACAATGGCAATTCTCCAGAGAAGCTGTTGTTGTATAAAGATAACGTCTCGAGTTGACCCAAACATCCTACATAGGGAGGAATATATCCTGATAGCATGTTGTGGTCTAAATTAAGAACTTTTAGATATGTCAAATTCTTCAAGCTGTCCGGAAGTTTCCCGGTCAATGAGTTATGTGACAGATCTAAAAAACTTGTGCGTGCTGGAAATGATTCTGGTAATGGCCCACTGATGTTGTTGAGAGAGAGATCCAAATACTCCAATTGAGAAGGGATCCGTTGGTTCCAGTACTCTGTAGGAATTGTGTCTGAAATGCTATTGTTGGAAAGATCAAGATGCTTAAGTTTTTTCATTTTTTGTATCGATTTGGGGAAACGAGGTCCTAGCTTGTTGGAGCTGAAATCAATATACTCTACACTCATAGAAAGGTTTGACACATCAGCATTGAAAAGAGCTCCTTCGAGTGAGTTGTATGAAAGATCTAGACACCCAAGATTTGATTTTCCAATGTTTTCAGAGATAACACCTCTAAGAGAATTGGAAGATAGGTTTAGTTGTTGAAGTGTGGGTAGTTGCCACAATTTGTCACTTATTGTTCCATTTAACTGATTGGAATCTAGGTACAACCCTATTAGGGATGAAAAGTTTTGAATCTCATCAGACAATGACCCTGTTAATTGGTTATTTGAAGCATCCAAGAAATTTAACATATTTGGGGATGTGCATCGAGACAAGTTGTTCAGAAAATCTGAAAGTTTCCCATCAAACGAGTTAAAAGAAACAGAAAAAAACGTAAGCCTATTGCCAACTAATGGGCACAACCAACGATACATGGATGAGTTGAGATTGTTGTTATGGAGATACAGGGCAACAATAGATGAAGAAGAGTTGACAACTGAAGAATATGGATGCATGACTTTTGAGAGGTCACATCCGATTAAACTTAACTCTTCTAGGTTTTGGAGACCAATAATTACATTTACCCAGTTATTTGCTTTGGCCAGAGAAGTTCCATCCATATAAAGGTCAGTTAAAGAAGATAGAGAAGACAACCAATCTAAGTTTTCAACTGTACAACTATCGAGGTTTGTTTGAAAAAGAATTTGCAAATTCGTGAGGTTTCCAAATTCTGGAGGAATGGTTCCATAGAAAGAATTGTCTGAAAGGTCAAGCCTGGTTAGTTTGGTCAATGAACCAATGGATCTTGGAATGATTCCACTGAAATTATTCGTACTAAGGTCAATGGTTGTTAAATTGGTCAAGGAACCAATGGACTCGGGAATGGGTCCACTCAAATTATTCTCACTAAGGTTAATGGTTGTTAGTTTGATCAAGGAACCAATGGACTCGGGAATGGTTCCAATAAACTCATTTTGAAAAAGGTCAAGATAAGTTAAATGAGTCATGGAGCCAATGAACGAGGGGATCGTTCCACGGAAGGAACACTCAGACAGTACTAGTATCTAGATGATTCAAGTAGGTCAAGTTAAGCAATGAAAAGCTAATCTCACCTCCAACACCACCTGTATTATAGTCGCACATCAGGTCAAGCATTGTGACATGACCTGTTTGGTTGTCGCAAGTGACTCCTCTCCATTTACAACAATCATCTTTTTCTTCATGTCTCCATGTAGAGAGCAGGTCATCTGGGTCTAGAAGGCGAGCTTTGAAACCAAGAAGAGCTTGTCTCTCATTATCGATGCACGTATTAGTAACTCCTCCTGCTGCTACAACCAGTTTGTGACCAAGGGAAGCGGCTGTCGTGGTATTAAACCATAGTAGAACAAGTGACAAAATAAACAAAACATGTGTTTGCATAAAGTAAAAGCAAATATTTTCTCTCATAATGTATGTCGTATATAATTTGTATTGATGTTATCTTATGTGATAAATCAACATATATATAGACTTAGAAAAGGAATAATTGTGTGGTGTAGAAAAGACTTGGATGAAACTTATGGAAAAAAGATCAAAGTCCCTGTTGCATATATGAGATTTTTCTCACAAAAAAGTGTGGTGCAGTCTAGACGTTCGAAGACTCTCAAGTCAAGTCTTTTCAATTTGGACTTATTGCATGTGCATCCAACATGTGATATGTTTTGGTCCTCGAATTGTTATGTGACATAAATATGAATATAAGAGATCTAGGTGCAATACAATGTTATAAGTGTGTTATACGCACCACCACATCAACTTTTATTCTATAACATTCCTATAACACACAACCAAAAAAGTACCTTCTCTAATAATATTCCTATAACACACAACCATAAGCCTCTCTCACTCCACTTTTACATTCAAAAAAGAAGGAAAAAAACCTCCGAACTTCCATTCTATACATGGCGATGGTGCGATAACGCAAGGGGACCAGTGGAGTTAAAACGCACATGGTGACGCTCTGGGAAACAAAAAAGCTATAATGCGGGATGCTATAACCAATGCAATGTGAGCTAAATGCTAAACCAAATAAATGGACCCAAATAAAGTAACCCATTCATAGGGTAACAAGCTAGATAACGTGATATAAAGGACACCTATATAAAATACATATAATTTTGAGAATGATATATTGATCCATCTACAAATTATTACGTACATATATATAGGAGTCTCGATAAAAATGGCCAAAAAAAGCTTAAGTAAATTCAAAATAAATTCCCACTAATATACAAATTACTAACTTAGTGACTAGTGAACATCACAGGATAAAAGGTAAACAATTTAACTAATCGAAAATATACCAAGAAATGACTGTTAATCAATCTAGTAGGTGGAGATTCATGAGTAAAATATATATGTTTTGGCGAAGTTGTATAATGATATAATTATAAGGCAACAAAAAGGTACTCTTAGGAATTGAACTTATATTTTATAATGAATAAAGGATGTTAATGACGTTAATTGAAATAATACTAAAACGGTGAGTTGACGAAAATTGTAGCGCGTATTTGTTGATGCATAGTAGTTTTTATTTTTGTGGTGAGAGTTATAATTTTTAGGATTGTTTAGGTCATATTAATTGATACCTTCTAATAAGTATAGTTGTTAATAAGTACTAGCACATTACCCGTGTAAAGCAGCGGGGACGAGTAGTACCTTTAGCTAGGGCTAATCTTTTTGTCTTTTTGTGGTTTGCGTTTTTCAGTGATTGATGATAATTTTTGTGGTCGTGGGCTTGCAGTGAGAGATTGTGAATAAGTTAAAGTGTCATGTTATTATGTGTACACTTAGTAACACATATGATGCTAGTTAAAAACTTGAAATGATGTTGAAACATGCATATGATGCATGTCAAGGAGTTGCATACCTATAAAGTCGATGACTAGACGACCATCAGAGTACCTTCCAACCGGACGATGGAAAAACGTCTCCCCATTGGGTGGAGGAGCCTGTCTAAACGAGGCCGCCAAGCCACCAGTGTCAGAATTCGAGTCACCAAAGTTGAAAATGGCAGGAAAATTACATGGGTAGGTGCTTATAGCGGCATTCATAGGTTGATTTGATAGTAACATGAGTAAGAATATCACATAAGGTTTTAGCATAGTTATCAGTAATGCACATTTAGAAAACACACAACAAAATCGCAGTGACACCAAGATAAGGGGCTGAGAAAAAAACAACATGCTTGTGACTTTTTTTTTTTTTTTTTTTTTTTGATTGTTTAGTATTTCTTTTTCCTTTTGAGACCAATTACACGTGAGGTTGTTCAATCCCTTTATGTAACAATGTAACTATTCTGTTTCATGCTTATTATTTTATTAAAGAGTAAATTGCAGAAATGGTCCCTGTGGTTTGTCCAGATTGCAGATTTCGTCCCTGAGTTTTCGAAAGTGCAGGCGGCCTCCCTGTGGGGAAACTTTGGTTCCGTTTTGGTCCCTGACACTAACGACTGTTAGTCCATCTCAGTTAGTCGATACATAAATGGTCCCTGTCCCTACGCTAAATTGCGTCCAACGTCCCTATTTTATTTCCAAATTTTTTTTCCAACTTTTTTCTTTCGAAAAATTTTTTTCCGAAATTTTTTTCGGAATTATTTTTTTTTCAAAAATTAATTTTTTTAGAATTTTTTTTCGTGAAATAATTTCTTTTTCTTAACCTTCAGCCTTCAACGATAAACCCTTAATCAATGCTATAACTCTTAAATTTCAAGCTAGCTCCAAAGTCCGTGTAATTTTAGTATGGCTTTAGAAATGTGTCAACATGGTGGGTGGGGGGGATTGGAAAGCTTTAAACAATGTTGTGTCACAAATCAAGCTAACCAACTAACATTACTAGTATATATTGAAAGAAAAGAGTATTCAAAGTTAATGTCTTAGATTAGTGCCACATTAGTATTTGAATTGAAATTTTGATATCTCATGACCATTTATCATATATTTTTCTACCATATTATTTTTATCAATATACTAGACATCTCTTATAATCTAACTACTAGACACATCATATTTTTCTTAAAAAATAATCACATTAGTATGTAACTTTGTCCTAACTCTTTATTGCATCAACTTTAAAAAAATCAAATATTTATAAATATTTTTGTACATTTTTCTATACATAAGAAGATTTTTTACATAGTGTACAATTTAACCAAAACTTAAAGAAAATATGATTACTAACCAGTTATGAAAAATTACTCTTCATTTATTTTTTCTGAAATAATTTTTTTTTTTAAATTAGGGAAAAAAATTTCTTAAAAAATTATTTCAGAAAAAATAAATGGAAAAAAAATTTCGAAAAAAAATTTAAGAAAAAGAAATATTTTTTCTAAAAAAATAAATTTCGAAAAAAAATTTAAGAAAAAGAAATGATTTCACGAAAAAATATCTAAAAAAATTAATTTTCGAAAAAAAATAGTTCCGAAAAAAAAAATTTCGAACGAAAAAATTTGAAAAAAGTAGGGACGTTGGACGCAATTCAGCGTAGGGACAGGGACCATTTATGTATCAACTAACTGAGATGGACTAACAGTCGTTAGTGCCAGAGACCAAAACAGAACCAAAGTTTTCCCACAAGGAGGCCGCCTGCACTTTCGAAAACTCAGGGACGAAATCTGCAATCTAGGCAAACCACAGAGACCATTTCTGCAATTTACTCTTTTATTAAAGTAGTTTCAATGTATTAGTAATTAATTTGAGCCATTGAGGTGTACAAGTTTCTTAAATTTGCCTTATTACAAAATCACTAATTAAGAAAACTTAAGGGATAAAAATAAAGTCATTAGTCTCAACTAGTGATAACTATTCCATAAGAAGGCAAACCATAAAGGATGCTACATTTAAGAAAAACTAAAACTAAGTGTCATACTTTGAAAAACAAATAACAAGGAGATGATTTATCTAACACTGGTCACTATCGTGGGTGAAGGACCACCGTCACCTTCAATCGTCACGCGGGATTCTCATAAATATAATCAATTATGACGTGCGGTTTCTAGATTTTTGTATTGGTTTAGTGGTACAGACCACCCAACTGATGCACCATCTTTTTTTTTTTTTTTTTTTTTCCGGTTTTTTTCCCTTTTTTTTTTTTTTTTTTTTTTTCCGGATGTCTATTATGGGGTATGTTTATATAAAGTGAGTTATTTTTATATTTTTGATTTGTTGATGACCATCACACCTGTTTTGATGATGGGTTTGATAATGTGTTGACTGATGATGTAGGGCTGACGTAAATGTGGTGGGTTGGTGACCATACTACCCGATCTAAAAGATCCAAAATCTACCATCATAAAAGTAAAAACCATCAAGCTCAATAAAGCACAAAAACAATGAATTTTGGTGTTGTAAAAGAACAAAGACATTTAACTTAAGACTTGGGACACCACAACTATTATCAACCATGGGCCATCAGCTATAGTCACTAAAGTCTAAAGTCTTGAAGGTGACAATTACATTGCAAAGTTTGACTTCACAAAATCAACACCATTCTAAACTCTCTAAACTCTATGGATTTTTAGTACACAAAAAAATGAAATCTATTTTTCTCAAAGCTTCTCTTATTCTCTGCTTCTTGTCAGGTGTTACTAATGGAGATGTGCTTTTTTCATCATTGCCACGGTCTCATTTCGTCGTCGCCTCTCCTACGGAAGGTCAAGGTATATATTAGCGAACCTAGACGTGTTTTGTTTGTACTTTTTATGTGTTTTAACGCAAGTTGTATTTTATGATTTTGTTGTCTATAATTCAATTTGTTTGCAAATTAACGCGAAATTAGTAAAAACTAAAAACGTACTAGTAAGAAGCTTGTTGTTATATTTGTGAGTTTTTTTTTGAACGGCAACTTTTATAAAAAACAACTAGCAAGAAGCTAGAAAGTTACAAAGAAATTAAATAGGGGTGTTGCAACCAACTATCCCAGCTAAAATTACGATTACACCTAGAATGAAACCAAGTATAAGATCACGAAACAACATCATCAAAAATAACATCTTTACGGGGAATTTTTGTAGAAAACAACAACTGGTTCCGATACTGCCAAACACTCCACCATGAGATATAGAAGACCCCTTCCAATAACCCTTTCACATTAGAACTTAACCTAATGAAATTGAACCAAGCAAGCCAATCGGAATACGATCCAACAGGAGACCAATCCAGGTTCCACCAACGGCATACCAGCCTAACAACATCAGTAACCAGACAACAACCAAAAAATAAATGCGATGAATCCTCAGGAGCTGAAGAACAGATCGGACACATATGATCTGGAACCTGAACACCACGATGCAGCAAGTTAGAACGAGTTGGTAAGCGATCCAGAAAGACCTTCCAGGCAAAAACGTTTACTTTGATCGGAACATATTTAACCCATCGTGTAGCTGTAGGAGCTTTCGGCAAAAAACTGTCATCAAGCAAGCAGCGAACGTCCTTGACCCGAAAAACATCCTCCCCATTTAAACCCCAAACCCATCTATCTTCCATACTAGACAACATCGACGCTGCAATAGTCTCCTGCAAGAGATCTAACTGAGAAGCTTCGACCCCTCCTCGAACAGGTCGACGAAGAGAATCAGTAACCGAGTTTTGGAGTTTATCAGCCACCGTACAATCTCTGCTAGACTCCAAAGCAAAGATACGGGGGAACCTAACACATAAAGGAGTATCTCCAATCCAAACCTCATTCCAGAACTGAGTACGTAACCCATTACCAACACGAATATGACAATGAGATATCAGGTCAACTCCACGATCTTTGAGCAAATGCACTTCCCGAATGATGGAATTCCAAGTCGAGAGACGAAAAGGAGACACATTAGAGAGCGAAGAGCCGTGCATAGATTTAATGAAACGGCACCATAAAGAGTTATCACATGAGATAAATCTCCACACCCACCTAAAGAGGAGCGCTCTATTTAAGGCATAGAAACTTGAAACACCTAAACCTCCGTACTTCTTGGACGCAAGGACCTTAGACCATTTGACCCACATGATTTTCCTCTCATCACATTGAGCACCAAAGAAAAAATTCCTCCGAATGGACTCCAAAGTATGTAACACCGATTTAGGCACCTTGTAAATAGACATGTTATAAATAGGTGTCGACCCAAGAACAGACTTTAAAAGTGTGAGCCTACCTCCAACAGAAAGCGTTTTAAGCTTCCAATTGGAAAGACGGGCCTTGAGCTTACCAATCATATCTTCCTACGCCTGAACTTTCAAGCTATTACCACCAACCATTATCCCTAGATACTTAAAAGGAGTTGTCATAGTCGAACAACCAAGATTCTGAGCAGCAGTAGTAACCATCTCTAGAGGAACCCCAATTCCAAGAAGATGACTTTTCTTAATATTGATAGTAAGGCCAGACAACATAGAGAAGCAGCGGAGAATTTGGGTAATACCTGAAATGTTAGCAGTAGACCATTCTCCAATGAAGACCGCATCATCCGCATAAAAAAGGTGAGACATATTAAGAGACGCATCAATATCAATACCCTTGAAAATCCCTGCTTCAATCGCCCTAGCAAGCGAAAGGTGTAACGACTCCATTATAAGAATAAAAAGGTAGGGGGCTAGAGGATCTCCTTGCTTCAACCCGCAATGAGATTGGAATTCAGACGTAGGGCTGCCATTAATGAGAACCGAAGCCATAGCAGACTCTAAGGTTCCCCGAATCCACGAACACCATTTGGACCCAAAACCAAACGCTATAAGAACATCAGTTAAAAAATCCCACCTTACGGAGTCATAAGCTTTAGCAAAGTCTACTTTGAACAACATGGCTTGTTTTTGCTTATGCTTACACCAGGACAGGAATTCATTAATGATGAATGGGCCGTCCAGAATTTGTCTATTGGGAAGAAAAGCAGTTTGAAGATCAGAAATGAGGTGAGAGATAACCGACGAAAGACGGTTGGAGAGAATTTTAGTGACGACCTTATAAAGGCTCCCAATCAAACTAATAGGACGGTAATCAATGACGAACTTAGGATCATGGGTTTTCGGGATGAGAGCAATAAAGGATGAATTACATCCCTTAGAAAATGCACAATGATCGAAAAACCATTCCACCGCAGCATAAAAATCTGAACCAAGAATATCCCAATATTTACGAAAGAACTCAAAGGTGAAACCGTCTGGTCCAGGGGACTTATTCTCACCACATCCCCACACTGCACTACGCACTTCATCTCGAGTAATCGGGCTCTCCAGCACATCGACCTGATCAGAATTTAACCGATTAGGAAATGTAAAATTGAGTTTGCATCGATTTGCACTCGGGGCCTGAAACCTATTAGCAAAATGTAACCAGAATTCTTCTTTCACACGACACGGGTCATCCACCCACTCACCATCAACCATAATACCTTTAATACCCAAGTTAGCTCGTTTACGATTTAAGACTCCATGAAAAAATTTAGAATTTTCGTCACCCTCGACCGCCCAATGAATCTTGGCCTTTTGCATACAGTCGCGAGTTTCAGTAGACTGGATGTCATGAAGCTCTTTAAGAAGATCTATACGTGACAAAAGAATGTCATCATTAACACCCCCTTGATCTAAAACTTTGTCAATGTCACTTAACTTGGAACGAGTATCCACAAGACGACCAGACTGCTTTTTTTTGAAATCACAAACCCATATCCGGATCTCCTTTTTTAAAATTTGAAGTTTCTTCTTGAACCGCACCATCTTATTGTTATCATCAAGAACAGTATTATTCCAGATTCTCGCTACCATTGAATCGAAACCCTCAAAACTAAACCATGAGTGATAGACCCGAAAAGGAGAAGGTCCATAATCAGTAGCCACCTCTCTAAGCAAAATAGGACGATGATCCGAAAGATGCCTATCAAGACAAATACCCGATAGGTGAGGGAAAAACGAGAGTAAACCATCTGTGACAAAAAAACGATCAAGCTTGCTCATTTTCTTAGCCGACCGATGAGACCAAGTAAATGAGAACCCTTCCAATTGAATTTCAATAAGCCCCGAATTTGATATAAAACTATTAAACTCGTTAGCACCTTGCACGTTGAAAACCGACCCCATACGATCATCCATGCATCTGACTTCATTGAAATCGCCCATGACCATACAATGACCATCCCAACGACTGATAAGGGAAGAAATATAGTTCCATAAAACGCGCTTACTAGTAATAGATTGAGGTGCATAAATGGATATCACTAGAAGCTTCGCCTGATTAGGAATCCATGAACCATATAAAGCAACAAAGTTATCCGAGATAATATGTTGCTCTTTACGAAAAATGCACGGGTCCCATGCACATAAGATGCCGCCTGAGTTACCAACTGCTTCACTTATAATAAATTCGAACTTATAATTACCCCATAATACTTTAACATCCATATCAGAAATATGATCCAACTTGGTTTCTTGAATAGACAAAAAATTTACCTTATGTTTATTATTTAACTCCTTGATCCAGTCTTTCTTAGCCTTGGATCCGAGGCCTTGAGCGTTTAGGGAGAGACAATTCATTGGAAACCCTCACAAGCTCCTATGATTCGTTCCATATCGCTCATACAACCTACCATGTCATATCCCATAGTTTGACCAACCTTGATCATATCGTCTAAAACCTCCAGAATTGAACCACCTTTTTTAAGTGAAAGACCAGCATCAGGAGAAACATGAACGTTACAAGGTTGAGCATCTTCCAATACACGTGAGCTAAGGCCTTCCGAACGACATTGTGGTGTAGTATTATTCATATCATGATCTCCTTGGGCAACATTGCTGTGAGCTTCTTTCTCTGGTGTAAAGCCAGGTGGAAAAGGTATACTAGAATCAGTCCCAGAGGTTTTGTCGTCTTTCCCATGTTTGTTAAGAAGATCATTAAGGTTAAATGGGTCACTAGAGACCTCTTGACCGTGTGAAGGCTGATTATGTTCTGGCCCATGCCCCAAAGGCTCCTCCTGCTCACCAAAAAAAGTGTCTGATACGCCTTCAACATCACTTTCGTCTACCTCATTCACCTGCTTACTAAACTCGACATTATTCTCTTCAACATCCTTCACAGAATCATCCTCCGAAGAGTACATACCATCCTCAATGTCCTTGAAACACGGAGACCATACACATAATTCCTTAGCTCTTAGAACGAAAATCTTACCACGAACAATGACCTTATATTTGTGAGTTATGAAATGAATATTAAAAGTTAAACGAGCATGAGTGCTAAATGAAATCTTGTTATGTGACGTAAAGTACTTGGCCTTTGGTGACCTAAAATATTTGAAATATTTTGTAAAAAAAGTATCTCTAAAACTTTTGTTTGAAAAAGTAATTTTTATAATCCAAAGTCGTTCATTTATGCAATTTAACCTATGCCAATTTTAGCAATCATGTTGGTGTCTTGAGAGTTTATGTTTTTTTTTCTTCTTTCTTTTTTTTTTTTTTTTAAATCTTGGTTATTGATTTTTTGACTGACTAATTTACGGGGTTTGAACTTATCATCACACAAATTCAAACCGGGTAAAACCTTCCATTTTCAGAATGTTAGCGTGACCACTTCAAGGTTGTTTACACATAACGGAAATTGAACTTGAAACCTCACACATCTTATAGTAATAGTCACACGTTCTTTTGGCACTATGTCACCCTTGCGTAGTTCTTGAGAGTCTATGTATAGTATGTGACGAAACAAACTTTTACTACATGTAACTTGCAGTTTTAAATTAAAGCCGGTGAAAATGATATAGTTGTTACATTTGGATTAAACCAAACCGTCACGAATCAAACCAATGGCCTTTACAAGAAAATGGAGGTGAAGCTATGTTATGCACCCATAAGCCAAGTGGACCGAAAATGGAGAAAAACTGTCGACAACCTAAAGAAAGACAAAACATGTCAATTCACTATTTCGTGAAACGAACGTTGAAGGGTTCAAGTGGAAGATCGTGAAAGACACACCTACGGCTACATATTTCGTGAGAGCTTATGCTTATAGTTCTAACGGAGAAGAGGTAGCTTATGGGCAAACCACAAATGATAAGAAGACCGAAAACTTGTTTAAGATTCAAGGAATAAGTGGTCGCCATGCTTCAATGGATATTGCATCCATTTGCTTCTCAGTTTTTCTTTGGTTTCGCTATTTGGGTTTTTCTTGATTGAGAAACGACAGTCGAAAAGTTAAAAAATGTCTCGAACCATGGTTACGCCGAAGATCAATAGCTAAAAGCTCAAGAAATATATCACTTTGGGAATTTTATTTGAGTGAATGTAACTATTTAAGTGTCTGGGTATCACATGCAAGTTTATATTATAGATTGACTAAAAAAAGTCAATAGTCAACAGTAACTTTTTTATGCTACTGCATGATTGTAAGCTTATATGGAATTGAAATATCAGTGTTAAAGGGTGATTAATATTGCTTATTTAAAGTGCTTATCTTAAAAAATAAGTAAGTTGAGATTTATGCTAATTGGCTTCTTTATCATTTTACTTTGTTAATGGGCTAGGCGGGGTATAATACTTGCCTTGCATGCTTAACAATTGTTTTATTCTTTACTTCTTTTTTATTTCAAGGTTACCTCTCATTATTATTCATAACTTACACAATCATTCACATTTGCTAGTCTAACCATTTCGACTCACCAATGTATCAATCACGCGAGACTAACCCTCATTTTCAGCCTCGAACCCAACAATACGCCCAACCCCATGACCCCGACGATCCAACCGTTCCAATTCTCTTAAAGGTCCCACCCCAGCGGAAAACTCAAGGCCTAACATGGCTAGTGGCTATATGTTGTGCTTTATTTGGGATCATCATAATACTTGGGGCCTTAATTCTTTTAATAATATACCTTGCTTACCGTCCACATTACCCTAAATTCGATATATCTAGTGCAAGCCTTAATGCAGCATATCTTGATCTCGGGTACCTTCTTAACGGGGACATGACTTTACTAGCGAATTTCACAAACCCGAATAAAAAAGTAAATGTGGAATTTCGTTATATGGTCGTAAATCTTTACTTCGAAGGTACTCTTATTGCTGCTAAATACGTCGACCCTTTATCAGTGTCACCAAGAGGGTACAAGCTTCGCGATGTTCATATGGTTAGTAGTCAAGTCCCGGTTTCGAGAAAACACGCTGCAGATTTGAACGAGCAAATACGAACGGATCGAATCATGTTTGAAGCAAGGAGTTCTCTTCGTACAACATCAAATATTGGTGGATTTTTTCGGTACTCGTATTGGTTGTATGGGCATTGTAAATTTGTAGTAAGTGCTCCTCCGAGTGGCATCTTGGTCGCTAAAAAATGCGTCACTAGAAGGTGACAACCAAAAACAAGATGATTTTGGTCGCTATAAAGTTGACAGGAAAAGGAGATGGGAAGAGTAGAAATATTTTACACTTTTTTTTTTTTATAATTTTTCTGAATTTTGTATGTGATCTACTATTTTTTTTTCTTATAATTTGATTGACTTTTTCTTTTTTAAGGTAAATATTCTGGGGTTTTTTTTTTGGTAGTGTTATGGTTTTTTACATTTCTTTTCAGGTAAAAAGTAACATTTCGACATATGTTTATGTTTTTCTAAGATCCCATATCAATTCACAAATGTGTTAAGTACTTTAATGGGCTACACACAATGGGTTGTTGTCATACATGATTTGAACAACAGCGAAAATGCATAATGTATCCTTAACTACAGTATGGTTTAGTACTTGGTCTATTATTTGCATTGTCACTTAACAATAGTAATATATACTAGTTGGCATCATTTATCCGAGTAACATTAATTCTTTAGGATTGTTTAGAATAATATGATGTTTCGGATATCTTGTTTGTTAGGATTGTTCAATATACAAATTAAAATTCAAAAGAGTTAGCTTTGTAATACAAAAAAGGCTAGCGGGCGCAGCTTGTTGCTCGTTTGCCTTCAACCACAATATAAATTCTATTTTTATGAAATATAAAATGGATTTTTTTACTTTTCTTCGGACAACGTATCTAAAGATGTATTTGTTCTTAAATTTTTAACATTTTTTTCTTCTACATCTTTATTGCCTTTGGATCTAACTAGTAACTACCTTATAATCTTAATTGCACTCGTTCTCAAGAGTAGACCTTATGTTCTTCATTGATATATCAAACACAAATTAACATTACCATTTTAGACGGTAAGGAAAACTCTCTGAATCTTCTCTCAATGTAATGAAAAATTTATTTATTTCCACCATTAACACTCTATCAAATGAAAATGTTGCTGCAAATGATTTAAGATCTAAAACCATGTACTTGTTTCTTAACAGGTTAATGTTGGTCCCGAAGTCGGACAGCCACCAAACTAAGCGATTGAAACCCATCCTTGAGCGATTTCACTTGGTTTTACGTTGGTTAAGTTGTATGAGATTTAAGGTATATAGACAAAATCATCTACAAAAACTTATTTGAATACTAAAAGCGTCTTTAGTTTATGAGAAAATATATATAGTCAATATCATTGACAAATTTTAAAACAAAGGGATGCCCTCATGTTCTAAAGCTGATATTTAGAACACTTCATATGCATACAAACCGGTATTAGTTATTCAAGTAGCTTTAAAAGAAAATTCTAAAATTGATCTATGAGGAGTTAAGGACCATGTATATTATAAACATTGAATCAGTAAAACCGGCTTCGTGCACCCTTTTCGGTTATCCATTGTTAACTGTGTTCACCACACTCGAGATTCCAAACTTGGTTCCATGCTGAATCGTGTATTCAATGATACTGTATGCAGGTTAGCAAATCAGTAACAGCATAATTAAATCGTATAAGTATAGAAACGCCTTGTTTCTCAATTTGACAAAACAACTCCAATACAACCAATAGTCAAATGTTAAATTAGCTTTTGTGATGTCATCAAAGCTTCAAACACATATCCACAATGCAATAATCCCAAACATCTTATCGCTATGATGTGAAAGAAGACGTACGGAAACAGACTTTGAACAAGTAAACCGTTCATAAAAAGTTCAAATTACTCATAATGTACCAAATGGTTAATGGTACAAAGTAGCTATTACAGACAACAAACTTATTCAACAACAATCACTGGTATCTTCTTAATACAGAAGTTACATGCCGATCAAAAGATCAAACAACCGTTTGAGGGAAAATCTAAACTGTATTCCACACAATGACACATGAACTGAACGATTGAATAAATTAAGCAAGAGGGTCTCGTTCTTTGTTTTCTTGTAGTAGTTGTTCCCTTACTCTCCTTATCTCTGCTTCCTTCTCCATTCTTTCTTGCTACAGTCGATACAAACAATTCACTCATTAGTGCATCAAACAAAAACCCATCCATATAATCATTCTTCTATCATGTGTATCAATAAATCCACTGATTTGAATGGTAAATAAAGGTGTAAAACTTAGCTGTATTTGACCAAGAAGTTACTTGCTAAGAAATTGATACAGCTAAGTTTTAGTACCAGTCGAAACGCCTGCCCACTGACCTGGATCAATTTCTTGGTCAAATTTTTGTATTTTTTTTTCAACTTGATACTTAGCACAATACCAATATTATTTTATTCCAATAATAATAAAACTTTTTAAATAAAGATCATTAAGGAATGTATAATCCCTTAAACATACATTGTGGGAGACTTATTGTTCGTACAATCATTAGAAACAACATTTTCACATTCATTAGCAACGAATGTTCCACATTTAATATACTGAAAAAACCGTACACATGCCAATGAACACATGATTTTATGAAAAAAGACAAATTCATGATAAGTTCCTTGCCCCCTGCCCCTCTTTATCGCTATCGATATGCCAACAGAACTCTTGCAATGTCAAGTTCGACTTTTGTATTTGTACACATGTATCCAGAGAAACAAGATTTATCCACTTAAGACCTCAAAACCAAATCCAATTATTTATTTCGTCCTACCTGGATTTATTCAGCAAATCACTGTGGTACGAATTTAACAGGAGGGTGGAACAAACTTCTGTAAAACTCATACCCTTAAACCAGACACGTTCTATCATTAGTTCATACACCCTCTCAGTCTTATCAAATTTATTTATATGATAATAGCTTCTTTATTAAAGAAAAATAAGGATGTCGAATCACTAAAAACTACGACATTGCCATTTCCGGAACTTTGTGCACCACTTTTTGATGGAACTTTGTCTACTCGTATAAAAAGTAATGGCCCGAGCTCAACAGATTCAAGGCGGGTTGTTGAGTCCCATGTAGTTGAAGATAGTGAAGATACTTAGGTTGTGAATATCGAGTCTCCAACACCCTCATGTTCCTCTCGCCTTCCTTGTCGTTCGAGTAAAAAAAAAAAAAAAGGGTAAACAAATGGATGTAATGGAAGAAGAAATATTGAGTGTTCTAAAAGTGATAGCTGATAAGATAATTCAGCCTGGACCGTCTCCAACATGTGAATCACCTCCAAAACCACCTTCAATTGAAGATTGTGAAAATAATTTGAAAGGCCTTGAGTGGGATGAAACTGACCCATTGTATGAAACCACTCTTGCAATATTTTGTTACCCAAATGACCACTACAGGGAAGGTTGGATGAAACTAAAGCCGGAGAGGTGTATCAATTGGGTAAAAATGATTGGACGTAGTAAAGGGTTCATCTAGTAATATAAACATGTATTTCGTATGATGATATTTTGTTAGAAATCTGTAGACCTTTAAACATGTCTATATGGATGTCATAGTTATGGTCTCTATTTTGGGTAGATGTCCTATGTTAAAGCTTTTGATGAATGTATGATTGTTATGTTATGTTGTATGTACTGGTGCTTTTTTCTTTGACATGTATGCGTTCCAAAGTTTATGTGATGGTGAATAGTTTGGCAAAAGGATAAAAATGTGAATTGCTGTTATAGGTTCATAGGGAAAAGAAAAAGAAACAAGCTTTTATGTAATAGCACTTGTTCCCAACCATGTCATATGTAGAAGAAAAAAAAGATACCTTATTTAGAGAGAAAAAAAAAAAAAAGAAACAACACCTTAGGGTGCGATTGTTATTCTCAATCGAAATGGGTCTATGGATTTCATTTTCATTTAAGGTGTTTGTTTAGTGGGTTCTGGAATGAAATGGGAATATCATAACCATAGATTCATTACACACCAAATTAGTATCTATGAAATACATTCCCCTTTATTTTTTGCACTATAAAACTCAAATATCTATACATTTTTTTATACCATATTTTGTCCTCTAAATATAAACAACCGTAATGATAAACTTTTTTATATCCATTGTCATTCTACCCCATACCAAATCCGATACATATTGTCATTCCTAGCAACAAACCAAACGGACCCTTAGTCTATTATTTGCATCGTCACTTAACAATAGTAATATATATAGCCTACATTGGCATAATCAAATCTATCGATTTATAAGTAAACTATAAAGCAAGAATTTTATATGTTGTTAGTGTGGTAAATATGAGTACAAAAACCTATGTTACTAACAAAATAATTTAACTTCAATTAACAGAGTGTGCTGACTTAAGAAAATTTCCAATGATTTTTATATTAGCAATTGAGAAACAAAACTAAAGTTTAGAAACAAAAAAGATATCATTATTCAGATTTCACACCACACTTAGATTTCAAACGTAATATATAGCCTACATTTGCCTGTATTACACCCCCAGCAGTTTCTTTTGAAGCATGATATCTTATCGTAAAGGTTCATGTTTGTTCACTTTAGCAAGCCATGATACATTAACATCATCAAGTATGTTGCAATTCTATGTAAAGCATTTTAGTAAACTCCTTCCGTGCATCATATTATTATAGAATTTATAATATATAAACGTATGGACAAGTCGTATATATCACACAGCGCGAGGAAATGGCCACCCATGGTGTTAGTGGCAATTTTATTAATAACTGGTACTAAAAACCATTCCAAAATACAAGTGAAGCATGAAATTACAATACTAAGCAGATGAAAAAAAACACATAAAAAACATATACAACTACGCACGTTCAACCCTTCGCCATTTTGCCATGAACACCATCACCTTAACATACACCCAATCTTTCAAGCTATCTTGACACTGAAAAAAAGCATGTCTCGCACGGCGGTTAAAAAGTAAAGCACCAACTACTATCCAAAATCCAGTAGGAAAACCAGCGGCCCCTCCAATATAAAACCATCTCTTCAGTTCATCTATGGCTTCACCATCACTCTTACTTTCATCAGGTGTAACTTCAAGTTCTTCATCTCCGGGACAATATTTGGTCAAGGGAGGTCCACATAGTCCTGCATTTCCAATGTACCTTGATGGTTCAAAGGACTGGAGTTGAGTGCCAGATGGAATCCTCCCGGACAAATTATTATGCGACACATCAAGATAATTTAAAAAATTCATCTTAGACATGCTTGATGGCAATCTTCCTGAAAAACTGTTTTTGGATAAATCCAAAGTTTGAAGTTCTTGCATTTGACCAATGTCTTTCGGAATCTCTCCAAGTAGAGCGTTGTGTGACAAGTTCAGTAATACTAATCCCTGCAGATTGGTAATTTCATGTGGGATTTGTCCTGTGAGACTGTTGGTTGATAAATCAATTGTCTTCACCAATCCCAGATTTCTACTAAACTCATTTACCTTTCCTTGCCATTCAATCAACAGATTGTCAATATAGCTATGGTCAAGTTCAGTTTCAGACTTGAATGTACCACCAGGCGTAGTACGATAAGGATGTAGATTCTGTTCCGTAGACAATCCTTTTTGAACCATGGAAGTAAGATTATGCACACACGATGGGATTGTTCCATGGAGATTGTTAAATGACAAGTCTATGATTTGAAGACTTACTAATTGACATATTTGTGAAGGGATGGTTCCGGAAAAGTTGTTTGATTTTAGGCTAAGGGCATACAATCTTGACAAGTTTGTACCAATCCAAACAGGAATATTACCATATAATTTGTTGGCCCCCAAGTCCAAAAGGCTTAACTTGGTGCAATTCTTCAAAGACAATGGCAATTCTCCAGAGAAGCTGTTGTTGTATAAAGATAACGTCTCGAGTTGACCCAAACATCCTACATAGGGAGGAATATATCCTGATAGCATGTTGTGGTCTAAATTAAGAACTTTTAGATACGTCAAATTCTTCAAGCTGTCCGGAAGTTTCCCGGTCAATGAGTTATGTGACAGATCTAAAAAACTTGTGCGTGCTGGAAAAGTAGGTATCGGACCATAAAAGTTGTTGGAACTCAAATCTACTTTTTCAAGTTGAAGACTTGATAATGATTCTGGTAATGGCCCACTGATGTTGTTGAGAGAGAGATCCAAGTAATATAATTGAGAAGGGTGCCATTGGTTCCAGTACTCAGTAGGAATTGTGTCTGAAATGCTATTGTTGGAAAGATCAAGAAGCAAAAGTTCTTTCATTTTTTGTATCGATTTGGGGAAACGAGGTCCTAGCTTGTTGGAGCTGAAATCAATATAAACTACACTCATAGAAAGGTTTGACACATCAGCATCGAAAAGAGCTCCTTCGAGTGAGTTGTGTGAAAGATCTACATACCCAAGATTTGATTTTCCAATGTTTTCAGAGATAACACCTCTAAGAGAATTGGAAGATAGGTTCAGTCTTTCAAGTTTGGGTAGTTGCCACAGTTTGTCACTTATTGTTCCATTTAACTGATTGGCATTTAGGTACAACTCATATAGGGTTGAAAAGTTTTGAATCTCATCAGACAATGACCCTGTTAATTGGTTATTTGAAGCATCCAATATGGTAAACATATTTGGGGATGTGCATCGAGACAAGTTGTTCAGAAAATCTGAAAGTTTCCCATCAATCGAGTTGCCAGAAACAGAAAAAACTCCAGGCCTATTGCCAACTAATGGGCACAACCAACGATACATGGATGAGTTGAGATTGTTGTTATCGAGAAAAAGTCTAACAATAGATGAAGAAGAGTTGACAACTGAAGAATATGGATGCATGACTTTTGAGAGGTCACATCTGCTTAAACTTAAGAAACGTAGGTTTTGGAGACCAATAATTACATTTACCCAGTTATTTGCTTTGGCCAGAGAAGTTCCATCCATATAAAGGTGAATTAAATTGGTGAGGTTTCCAAATTCTGGAGGAATGGTTCCATAGAAAGAGTTGTCTGAAAGGTCAAGCCAGGTTAGTTTGGTCAATGAACCAATGGATCTTGGAATGATTCCACTGAAATTATTCCAACTAAGGTCAATGGTTGTTAAATTGGTCAAGGAACCAATGGACTCGGGAATGGGTCCACTCAAATTATTCTCCCTAAGGTTAATGGTTGTTAGTTTGGTCAAGGAACCAATGGATCTTGGAATGATTCCACTGAAATTATTCCTAAAAAGGTAAATGGTTGTTAAATTGGTCAAGGAACCAATGGATCTAGGAATGATTCCACTTAAATTATTCCCACTAAGGTCAATGGTTGTTAAATTGGTCAAGGAACCAATGGACTCGGGAATGGTTCCAATAAACTCATTGGCATAAAGGTCAAGATAAGTTAAATGAGTCATGGAGCCAATGAACGGGGGGATCGTTCCACTGAAGAAACAGTAGGACAGATCTAGATGATTCAAGAAGGTTAAGTTAAGTAATGAAGGGCTAATCTCACCTCCAACAACACCTGGAGAATAGTCGCACAGTTCAAGCATTGTGACATGACCTGTTTGGTTGTCGCAAGTGACTCCTCTCCATCTACAACAATCATCTTCTTCTTCATGTCTCCATGTAGAGAGCAGGTCACCAAGGTCTAGAAGGCGAGCTTTGAAACCAAGAAGAGCTTCTCTCTCATTATCGATGCACGTATTAGTAGCCCCTCCCGCTGCTACAACCAGTTTGTCGCCAAGGGAAGTGGTTGTTGTGGTATTAAACCATAGTAGAACAAGTGAAAAAGTAAACAAAACATGAGTTTGCATAAAGTAAAAGCAAATATTTTCTCTCATAATGTATGTTGTAAATAATTTGTATTGATGTTATTTAATCTGATAAATCAACATATATGCCTCTATGCAGCTTTATATAGACTTAGAAAAAGAATACTTGAATGAGAACGGATATAAATTTGTGTGGTGTAGAAATTCATTGAAATAAATATTGAAGTCCCAAACTAGATGTCTAAAGACTCTCAAGTCTTTGCAATTTGTACTTATTGCATGTTCATCCAATGTGATATCTTTTGGTCCTCCAACTGATATGTGATATATATTTGTGTGGTGCAAATATTCGTGGAAAAAAAATTGAAGTCCCAAACTATACGTCTAAAGACTCTAAAGTCTTTGCAATTTGTACTTATTGCATGTGCATCCAACATGTGATATCTTTTGGTCCTCGAATTGTTATGTGACATAAATATGAATATAAGAGAGTTAGGTGCAATACAATGTTTTGTTATACACTCCGCCACATCAACTTTTATTCTATAACATTCCTATAACACATAACCAAAAAGGCATTTTCTCTAATAATTCCTATAACACAACCAAAAGCCTCACTCACTCCACTTTTACGTTCAAAAAAGAAGGGAAAAACCCCGATAACTTCCGTTCTATATATGGCGATGGGGCTATAACGCAAGATGACCGGTGGAGCTAAAACGCACATGGCGCCGCTATAGGAAACAAAAAAGCTATAACGCGGGATGCTATAACCAATGCAACGTGCTCTCTAAATACTAACCAAATAAATGGACCCAAATAAAGTAACCCATTCATATGGTAACAAGCTAGATAACGTGATATAAAGGACACCTATATAAAATACATATAGTTCCGAGAATGATATAATTGATCCATCTACAAATTAACTCTACAAATTCTAAAACTTTCGACTATGTTGATTCAGTAAACTTTTAAGAATAATTCAGTTACTACGTACACAAATATAGGAGTCTCGATAAAAATGGCCAAAAAAAGCTCAAGTAAATTCAAAATAAATTCCCACTAATATATAAATTACTAACTTACTGACTCGTGAACATCACAGGATAAAAAGGTAAACAATTTAACAAATTGAAAATATACCAAAAAACAAAAACGACTGTTAATGAATTTAGTAGGCTGAGATTCATGAGTAAAATATATATGTTTTGGCGAAGTTGTATAATGATATAATTATAAGGCAACAAAAAGGTACTATTAGGAATTGAACTTATATTTTATAATGAATAAAGGATGTTAATGACGTTAATTGAAATAATACTGAAACGGTGAGTTGAAGAAAATTGTAGCGCGTATTTGTTGATGCATAGTTGTTGAAGAAAATATATATGAAGTTAAAATGTCATATTATTATGTGTAAAGTATAAAGAATTGAAGTTAAAGCTCTTAAATTAACGTTAGGTTACTCGTAACTCCTAAAAACTTGTATTTATTAGATATTCTTTTCTATTTCGTGATATTTATTGATGAATTTGGAAATATTTTGTGGCTTTGATTTTTGATTTCTTTTTTCTTTTTTTCTTTTTTTTTTTTTTAATTATACATGCTTTGAAGTTCGACAAATTGCTACTGAAAAAGTTTACATTTGAAAACGCCATAGCTTAACTAATTGCTACTACAAATTTTCAATAATTGAAAGAGCCATAGAAATCAAGTGATGATGCTATATATGTCCAACAATTTAAAGTGTATGGTCCTAAATTGATTTCTTATCTTTTTGTTTTTTCAAAAGTATTCAAAATAACTTTGTCCTATTTTGTGGAAAATATGATGAAGACTGAAGTTAATGATCTCAAAATAGACGTTAGGAAACTCTTACGAACTTGTATTTATTAGACATTATTTTCTATCTTGTGATATTTTTTTAGGAGATAGGAAATTTCTTGTTGCTTTGAACTAGCTTTTAAAATTGTGCATATGCGGGATTGTTAAATAAAAATATTTTATAAAATTATGTAAAATCTTTATATTTATATAGTTCTAATACTCATGGATGGTCCGGTTTTTTACATAAACTTTTAATTATTCATTTATATCGATTAATATTTTTTATAGATTTTTGATGAACGTATGATTTGATGTTGTTTAACTGACGTGATGTTAATGTTGATGTTATTTAAATTTAACTATCAATATCATATTCTAAACATTATGCATGTTTAATAGCTTATAATGACCTTTGAAAAACTATGCGGCGTTGTTATATGTACAATATCGTATATATTTATTTTTCACGTCATAGTAACTTATGAGGTCGCGCCTTCATTTTGATATTGATATTCTTGTTGATACAATTGTAGCCATATTGAACTTTTAAACTCGTGTACGCGCATATTAAACTTATAAAGAGGAATAACATGACTCTTTATTGAACTTATATATATAAAAAAATAAATAAATAAAAAATAAAATACGTTTTTGGATATCCTTACACACTCTCATAAAGAGAAACAAAATGAGTCGTTCGTATATGTACAATATCGTGTATTCATTTAAATAAAAAGTATTTCATGTTTTCATTTTAATATTTATAATTTTGTGCGTATACATTAATTTAATATTTATCATGAAATGGGGTAGAAGCAAAATGTTTGATGAAAGATGCTGAGGCAGAATCGAACTCCCATTATTCATGTAATAAAACATGGATCAAGTGCCATACTTGCGTATAAAGTGTATCTTTGCAAACTACGTCTCAGCGTGTCCATTAAGGGCGCCTTGGCAAAACCCCTACAAATATTTAGCACATCCTCAAATCAGCAAAAACATGCACATACACGCTAAAAACATGCAACTCGTTCCATAACAAGCTAATTATCTCGTTAAGCTTGCTGTAATTTACCACTTAGAAGTTATTGCATATTCGCACTAACATATGGGAATAGGTAATTACTTCCAAGCAACACCAGTAATTATCATTCATACCGTAAGTTATGAACAGATACAGAATTAGAGACAAAACTTCATCACTTGATTTAAAAAGGTGAAACTTGGGACTACAGGATGAGCGAAATAGTTTCTGCGGATACATGACACTCACTCAAAGATCTTAGAACAAATTATTCAGAAGACGATGTTGGCGATATGTCAGCTAAATTGATATTTAGATTTGACTTTTTATCAAACTTGTCTAAAAAAAATGTTACTGAAAAGAAATGTACTAATGCTATAACAAAAGACAATAATACCACAATGATGACAACAAGGAGACCATTTAAGCCTTGGCTCTTCCTGCAAAACCAGTCTCCACTTTCTTGACATAAAAAATGAGCATTCTCCACATCTTTAACACAAACATGTCAGCTTCATCGTCCAAAATAGACTAAAGCCGCTCTAACATCTCATTTGCTGTCACGTGTTCTTGAGTGCTTGACACAATATAATCTACTAATGTTGTCTCTTCCTAACCCAAAAACTCGGTTATTTTCTTGGAGATCCATGGTCTCATCCGTTCATGCAATCCATTATGTATAATGTCATGAAATAATGTTAAACTGAAAACAAAAAAAGACACACTTACTAACCAATACTTAGAGCACTAGATGTCATGACATCCCAAATCTACTCATTTGGTTCCCACGGGGTGCTACATCAGCATGAAAAACCTCCCTTTACAACCCCCTTTATCATAACAAACCACAACTTACTCATTTGGGTCCCACCACTTCCTATTTTATTTTATTTTTTCTCTCACACTCACACTCACACTTCTGACATACAAGGACGAAAAGTACAATACTCCTCCTCGCCGTGCAGACAAGTAGATGGAAAGTGGCGAGCTACGGTGAGTTGGGCCGGTGTCATGGCGAGCCACGGCGAGGCTGCCATGTCATCCCGACGAAGCATGGCAAAGCCCACACCCAGTGCTCTTACAAATCATACTGATCTAATATATGGACACTACCTAAGGTCACTCAATATTCCCATACAAAATCCTCACCTTCTTATAAACATATCTGATCATTAAATAATACTGTATTAATCGAACAAAATACCTTTTCGAACCCACAAAAAAACAATTGTTTTGCAATGTCAGACATATCTCAACAAGAAAGAACTCTAGGCAAAATACAGGGGAGGGAGTCATACCTAGTTGGCTAGTTTTTGCTTCTTTCTTTTATTAGGAGAAAAATATTTCACATTTATATGACCTTATTCAAAATAGAACGCCTAGTGGCTATTAATCGTGTAAGTATCCAATCTAATCAAAAGATGTCATATTTAACTGAAAGTATTTAGCGGTTAAACTATCTCCCCCTAAGCAAAAAAGGACAAGTTTAAGAATACCAAAAATTCTCACTAATCATAATACTTATGTAATAGAATTATAGAAACATAAAACTCTGTGTTTGTATGTCTAAATGCGTACAGCTAGGTTCGCCGTTTTACAAAATATTCAACATTTCAATTATAATACATAGAAAAAGACTTGGCAATTAAGCAAGCAAGAGTGGAAAATTGGCGAGTAGGAATTTGGAAACAAGTCAAACAGGTAGCTTTTTTGTGTTTGTTAGATCAAGTAGGGGACCCACAAACACACCTTTTATAAAATAAATTTCAATTTTATATGTTGCTAGTGTGGTAAATATGAGTACAAAAACCTATATTACTAACAAAATAATTCAACTTCAACTTACATAGAGATTTAGAAGGTTTTTATGCATTTTAATAAGCTTAGGATGGCTTCTATCCCATTTGACCCATTTCATCTTTTTGCTCAATCCTTTCAGCTTAACAATTTAAAGTGGATGGTCCTAAATTGATTTCTTATCTTTTTGTTTTTTCAAAAGTATGCAAAATAACTTTGTCCTATTTTGTGGAAAATATGATGAAGACTAAAGTTAATGGTCTCAAATAGACGTTAGGAAACTCTTACGAACTTGTATTTATTAGACATCATTTTCTATCTTGTGATTTTTTTTCGGTGTTAGGAAATTTCTTGTTGCTTTGAACTAGCTTTTAAAATTGTGCATATGCGGGATTGTTAAATAAAATTATTTTATAAAATTATGTAAAATCTTTATACTTATATAGTTCTAATACCCATGCATGGTCCGGTTTTTTACATAAACTTTTTATTATTTATTTATATCAATTAATATTTTACATAGATTTTTGTTGAACGTATAATTTGATGTTGTTTAACTGACATGATGTTAAGGTTGATGTCATTTAAATTTAACTATCGATATCATATTCTAAACATTATGCATGTTTAATAGCATATAATGACTATTGAAAAACTATGCGGCGTTGTTATATGTACAATATCGTATATATTTATTTTTCACATCATAGTAACTTATGAGGTTGTGCCTTCATTTTGATATTGATATTCTTGTTGATATTAATTATAGCCATATTTAATTTTTAAACCCGTGTACGCGCGTGTTAAACTTATAAAGAGGAATAATTGAATGAGAACGGATATAAATTTGTGTGGTGTAGAAATTCATGGAAATAAATATTGAAGTCCGAAACTAGACGTCTAAAGACTCTCAAGTCTTTGCAATTTGTACTTATTGCATGTTCATCCAACGTGTTATCTTTTGGTCCTCCAACTGTTATGTGATATATATTTTTGTGGTGCAGATATTCATGCGAAAAAATTGAAGTCCCAAACTATACGTCTAAAGACTCTAAAGTCTCTGCAATTTGTACTTATTGCATGTGCATCCATTCATCCAACATGTGATATCTTTTGGTCCTCGAATTGTTACGTGACATAAATATGAATATAAGAGAGCTAGGTGCAATACAATGTTATAAGTATGTTATAAACACCGCCGCATCAACTTTTATTCTATAACATTACTATAACACACAACCAAAAAGGCACTTTCTCTAATAATTCCTATAACACACAACTAAAAGCCTCACTCACTCCACTTTTACGTTCAAAAAGGTAGGGAAAAAGCCAGATAACTTCCATTCTATACATGGCGATGGAGCTATAACGCAAGGGGACCGATGGAGCTAAACGCACATGGCACCGCTATAGGAAACTAAAAAGCTATAACGCGGGATGCTATAACCAATGCAACATGCTCTCTAAATGCTAACCAAATAAATGGACCCAAATAAAGTAACCCATTCATAAGGTAACAAGCTAGATAACGTGATATAAAGGACACCTATATAAAATACATATAGTTCCGAGAATGATATATTGATCCATCTACAAATTAACTCAACAAATTCTGAAGTTTTCGACTATGTTGATTCAATAAACTTTAAAGAATAATTCAATTCTACGTACACATATAGGAGTCTCGATAAAAATGGCCAAAAAAAGCTTAAGTAAATTCAAAATAAATTCCCAGTAATATACAAATTACTAACTTACTGACTCGTGAACATCACAGGATATGAACATCATAGGATAAAAAGGTAATCAATTTAACTAATCGAAAATATACCAAAAAACGACTGTTAATCAATCTAGTAGGCGGAGATTCATGAGTAAAATATATATTTTTTGGCTAAGTTGTATAATAATATAATTATAAGGCAACAAAAAGGTACTATTAGGAATTGAACTTATATTTTATAATGAATAAAGGATGTTAATGATGTTAATTGAAATAATACTGAAATGGTGAGTTGAAGAAAATTGTAGCGCGTATTTGTTGACGCATTGTTTTTTATATTTTTGTGGTGAGCGTTGTTATAATTTTTAGGATTGTTTAGGTCGTATTAATTGATACCTTCTAATAAGTATAGTTGTTAATAAGTACTAGCACATTACCCGTGTAAAGCAGCGGGGACGAGTAATACCTTTAGCTATGGCTAATCTTTTTGTCTTTTTGTGGATTGCGTTTTTCAGTGATTGATGATTATTTTTGTGGTCGTGGGCTTGCGGTGAGAGATTGTGAAGAAGTTAAAATGTCATATTATTATGTGTAAAGTATAAAGAATTGAAGTTAAAGCTCCCAAATTAACGTTAGGATACTCGTAACTCCTAAAAACTTGTATTTATTAGACATCTTTTTCTATTTCGTGATATTTATTGATGAGTTTGGAAATATCTTATTGCTTTTCTTTTTTTTTTTAATTATTCATGCTTTGAAGTTTGACTAATTGCTACTGAAAAAGTCTCCACATTTGAAAAAGTCATAGCTTAACTAATTGCTACTACAAATTTTCAATATTTGAAAAAGCCATTGAAATTAAGTGATGAGGCTATATATGTCCATCAATTTAAAGTGGATGGTCCTAAATTGATTTCTTATCTTTTCGTTTTTTCAAAAGTATGCAAAATAACTTTGTCCTATTTTGTGGAAAATATGATGAAGACTAAAGTTAATGGTCTCAAATAGACGTTAGGAAACTCTTACGAACTTGTATTTATTAGACATCATTTTCTATCTTGTGATTTTTTTTAGGAGATAGGAAATTTCTTGTTGCTTTGAACTAGCTTTTAAAATTGTGCATATGCGGGATTGTTAAATAAAATTATGTAAAATCTTTATACTTATATAGTTCTAATACCCATGCATGGTCCGGTTTTTTACATAAACTTTTTATTATTTATTTATATCAATTAATATTTTACGTAGATTTTTGTTGATCGTCTAAACGGATAGGTTTTCCCTTTTCATATCAATCATCTAAACGTTTTCGATATCTGACAAACCAATTTCTCTTTTCTTTGCCTGGGTAGAAAACTTGTGTTTTTATGTTTTGTCCTTGGATTTTTTTTAACTAATTTCATTTATCTGTTGTAATTGGATGATGACAGGCCAACTTCCCCTCACTTGAAAGCCTTGTTACAAAAATACATGAAGACTGTAAAATTGCGGAGAATGCACTTGAATCTATATGCCAAGTACAAAGACGAGACATACTTCAAAAGCATTTCACTTGGTCACAACAGTCAATTGTGATATTAATTTTATCTTGTTTGGAAATTGACTGAGCAATTACTCTGAATACAAATATACAAAGGATGTACCCAAGTACCGAGACACAACTTAGTTGACAATAGTCATTTGCGCCATTTATATTATTTTCTTTGGAAATTGACTGAGTAAATACTCTGAATATAAACATACAGATGTACCCATTCGAGATTTGATGTCAGGTCAAAATTTTCGAAAATAAATGTTATTCTGACTATTGTAATGAGGTGATGGCATGTAACTCGGAGTTTCACCTTTAGTTTTTGCAAGATATCAGATATATATGCTAACGAGACTTATCTGGATTTGTGTTTTGCAACATATTAGTTCAATACGTTTTACTAGAGATATCTTTTTGAAACTATATATCCATGTTTCGGACATCTGATAATTGCGCTTAGGAAACTTAATAAGAAAAGGTGTTTTGGCGAACGTTTTTGAAAATAGTGTTTAGCAATGAGGGTTTAGCTTTTGAATTTTGTTTAAACGCTTCTATTTGATACGCTACTAAATTAAAAGATGTGTTTATTTTTTACGTCATTTTACATTTTATAATTATACTTGAAACTACTTTATATGCAAGATAAGTGTAGTCATCCATATCCCAAGTCTTCTTAATGTCTTTTGTGATTACACATAAAAAATTGTTATTATCAATCAAATTGTCTTGGTCGAGTTGAGAAGGAATGTGTGGATGATAGACCATGTACAGGTGATGCTAGTTGTGCTACTTGGCTTGCATAATTAATGTTAATAGACCATGTACAGGTGATGGTAGTTGTGCTACTGGATAATTAATGTTATATGTCTTCCCTAGCTCCCAAGTATTCTTAAAAGTCTTCTGTGATATCAATCAAATTTTAGTCTTGTTCAAGTTGATAAGGAATTTGTGGATGACATTCTCTATTTCTCTTCACAATTTACGTGTCACCGTGTCACGTACGTTAGACATTAAAATTAGAAAATATCAGCATCTTGAGTTCGAAGTTTGTAGATCTCTGTCTCAACAGTAAAATATAATAAATGAATTTATGATAATCTTAGTTATATATTGCTTATACAAGTTTTTGCTATTATAATCTATACATTTTATTTGCTAATATTGGTTAGTATATTCTGAATGAAATGTCTTGGTCAAGGTCAGGATGATAAAGAATTTAATATACTTATGCCACAGGTATGTAAAAGAAAAGGTGAGCGTCATTATAGGTTTCATGCAAAAAATAAAAATAAATAATAAAAAAATAAAAAATTCAAGCGCTGTGATTTGTAAGAAAAAATTTGGCATTGATTTGAACATTTGTGGGTACCAATTTTACTTCAGATGTAAAAATTGGTTCTGACATCAAACCAATAACAAAATGTATCAATAGCTAGGAAATATTACAGGGACTAAAACTGTTTATACATAGTGGTTGTTAATATTGAAAGAGGATAAATTTTGTTTTCTTAAACTGTGGGCTGACAAAGGCCTGTTGGGCCGCTTGCTGTGGACTGGTCCAATAAGATGTAGGTTGGGTCACAACTGGTTGGGATACATAATGTGCCATGGGCTGTTGTTGACCCATTTTTCGAAGCCAAATTGGCCGAGACATATCAAACACAATTTGTAGCACCAGACTGACGTAACACTAAAACTTATGTTACCAGTCACAATAATTAAAAATTTTGTGCTGACTATATAATTAATTAATGGTAAATCTACTAGTGAAACACCTGGGACAAAGACCATCTAATCTTTGTAACTTTTCTCACGCCATTTAATCTTATGTAACTAATTCCAGGCTAGTTTATAACATAAGACCATCTAATAATTAGTTTATAACATCTGGATATTAGGTACGTGCTTGCACCATAAATTAACCAGCAGTTACCAACATACTTATTTCTTGTTCATTACTAATCAGTTTTAAAAGTAGAGCATTTTTACACTAAGATGGAGCATATTAATCGTATGCTAAGACTTTAGTGGTGTATTTATAAAACTATAAGCAAAATTAGATCCAGTTGTTAGAGTTAATGGAAATAATATTAAATGTGTATGTCTAGATTCGAACACGGGACCTTGGGATTGCACACTTTACATATGAATGACTAACGGAAATAATTAATATATAACTATGTTATGTATTTAATTATTTAGGACACAAAATGGTACATAACGAACGTTACGTAATTAACGGTGTTGACTAACGACCGTTAAGGAATAAAGGAAGGACCATTAGTGAAATTGGGAGGCAAAAGAAGGATCTATAACCCATATTATGGGTTGACCGGTTTTGGGAAAGGGTTGTATAACCCATGTCGACCCATTATTTTTCTTGTGCTCCAAGATGAAATTCACTATAAATACAACATATTGGTTTTATAGTTTTGTACGTCAGTGCCTTTACTATAACCATTTAATGTTGTTGACTTTTCTTCCTTGTAGATATAGTCGATCTTATCAATCATTGTATCTTTGAAAACAAGATGACTTTAAATGAAAAATAGATCGATATGTTTTATTTATTAAACAAAGGTTTTTGGTTTAATAAACGTGTCTTTACACTAGCATCTAACGTTAGTTGGTTATAGTACGTGTGTATAAGACCATGGTAATAACTTACTTTAGTTATTCCATCTTGGATTGTGAAACAAAAGGGTAAGGGGTTCCACGTTAATCCTTTTATATATTCAAGAGAAGAAAAGAGAAGATTAATCCTTGGTCTTGCTAGGATCTTGAGGTAACTCTAATTTACTTTTCAGTAATTCTTTATACATGTTAAATAGTAGATCATGCTTCCGCTATGCGTACTTGATGTGTTTATTTATTTAGATGTTGATCATGCTATTTAAATTCCAACAGTGGCATCAAGAGCCTGTTTAACATGTTAATGTAATTACCTAAACGCATAATTAAAATCAATTCTTGATTTATACACATGTTATGTCGATTTTTAATTTTTTAGGGTTTGTTTTTGTAGAAAACATTCTAATAAAAATCAAATAGAATTTAGGGTTAGGGTTTCGACCCTAGTTTAACTAATTAATTAGTTTGTAACCCTAAATTAAAGAACATGTTGTGTTATGTGTTTATTTGCGTAATTAGGGTTACGTTCCTGATTGACCCATAATTCTTCATGCAAGGAATTATGGATTAGGTTTGTTTATTTGCTACATGTTTTTTTTAAAGATAAATCTAAAATTAGGGAAGACCCTAATTAAATATATTAATTAATCGGTTATGTGCTATGTGGTATTTAATTATGTAAAACTTACGCGGCCAAGTTATTTGGCGTCTGTGGTCCATTGGGCACAATGAGCTCGAAAATCAATGGGAGTTTTAATAATTATATAAATTTATTTACACATAGAGATTATTAATAGGGTTTATCAAAAGATTTGCATGTGGCTATATGATATTGTTAATGATCATATATGTGTTATTAAGTGTTTGTTTATTTTTTAATTACTTGATCTTTGTGTTTTAATTATGATGGATTGTAAACATCAAAGAGGGTAATTTTTTGAATAAAAATAAATGAACCTAATAACTATGAAACCTTTGTGGTAAATTATTTATTGCCAAGTCTTATGTGCCGATAGTGGTTCACTTCGCACGGTAATTTGCTCCCAGGCGAGACTAGCAATTTTAATAATTTACTACGTAAATGTTTTAAGCTTTAAATCTTAAAGTTTTTAATTGATTGATGCGACTGTACAAAAGTGGTCGAAGCGGCGGACCTAATATTGACAAACTATAAAGTGGGTATAAGGAGGCTTGACATTAAATTGTCATCCGAAAGGGGCGCATTTTTAATCAGCTTTCGGGCGGACGTTTGCCCCTCCGCTCGCCTGTGCGTCAATATTAGACTTACCAAGTACACCATGATTAAGTACGAAGCATCTTAAGGCAATGTTGTAAGTTTCTCAACGCCATCAATTAAAATTTTGTTGATTTTAAGCTGCGAATTGGTAAATGGTTTTTGTAGGAAACATATGTTACAAGATGAATGCATGACATCTTGTACATATTTTTTGATTACATAACATCAAAATAAATACCCTTAAAATTTAAGTTATATGCCACCCAATTAATACGGAAACACCTGAGGTTACATTCTATCATTGCTAGCAGCCTCAGCTGATGTAATGATTCAAAGAATGGGAATCAAAGGGTAAATTGAGCACTTTCATTGCTAGCAGCCTCAGCTGATGTGATGAAACGGCGTCAAGTTTACATGTTTCTAAATTGGTTAACTTAATTGAGCACTTTCATCACTAGCAGCCTCAGCTGATGTGATGGAACGGCGTCAAGGCATAAAGATTTGGGGATGAAACATGCTTACATTTGCAACCGTTGTTGGCAAAATATGTAAGTCCCATGATTCTAGGAATTGCAATTGGATATTGGCAATTGAGTGTAGCTCTACCTTATTGAGTACTTTCATTGCTAGCAGCCTCAGCTAATGTAATGAAACGACGTCAATTTGGATCCTAATTTTTCAGTGAAAATTAAATGGTTAAATTTTATTTACCATGGGTGTTTAATTTTCTTGAAAAGTTTATTATCGAAAATACTAAAATTGAATTTTGAAAAATTCTTTTAATGTATTTAATGCAACGTTAAAACCGTAAACGTGGAAAATTCTTTAGTGGAAAGTTGATCTGCACCCGTAGGGTTTTTGGATAGAGTCAACTTAACTAAAAAGATTAAACCGAGTCTACTTTCCGTATGAAGAGTGAGACTTAATCCTATTCCTTTTTCATGAATGAGAAAGGTATAATAGGAAAATTAGAATTGTCTAAATTCTAAGAAATAACTCATGGCAAATTTTTTAAGAAATTGCACGTTTAGGAGTTATTAAAATTAGAAGCTAGACGAATTACCGCAAAAATTGGTAAAAGGCAAACTAGAATGATTGATCTAGTTAATGTGCTTTAACCATTTGAAGGTGCTACATACCATAGTGGTGATGGTAGACCTAATTGAGGAAGAAATTGCATGCCCAATTTTCTCAAGTTAATTGTATTGATGGATATTCCATCATTGACAAAGTAGAATACATTCTTTAAGTACCTTAGTATGTATTACGTAAGGGATTACTCAAAGGTGTAGGAAAGTAAGCAACACACTATTTGCTTTCACTGGTTATGAAACACTTATAATGTTGTCAAATCCAGTGGGAGCATTGTGTTGTAATTACTGAATAATGAGTTCATGTAGTGATCTTTAATTCAGTGGGAGCTACAAGTCTTGGTATCTTGGTAGTAACCCGGATTATCTCTAGTATCTCTTGAGATAATTACTTTCCAATTATAGACACTTGTGGTATTAAGGATAGTCGTGTACGTTTCCTTACTAGACGAGGTGATTCTATATCTACTAATATCTATGACACAATCATGTTAATCACATAAGCAAACTATTGACGTGTTGTTTATCTGATACGTGATGTTGTTCCATGCACAAGTGGGAGAAATCTTAATTGTGTGCAAGCAACAACATAATGGGATATGATTTAAAGGGTTCTCTTGACTGCAAGGTCAGAGATTGATGTTCTAATGTGGTTTATTCACATCTAATCAATAGAACACTTGGAGTTAATATCTACTTTCATTACTAGATATTAATGACAAGGTAAATTACATACTTTCATTACTAGCAGCCTCAGCTGATGTTATGAAACTATGTTAATTTACAAGTTTCTAAATTAGAAAATTATTAGAACAAGTGTCAATATGATAATAAGACTACTTCAAATATGAATATTTATGTATTGTAGCAATGACATAAATAAATGAAGTAATCTAATACTACTTCATAATTGAATGTTTATGTATTCGTGGAATGACATAAATATATGAAGTGATAAATTAACTTGAAATTTTATTGAAACCAGATTGTGGTGTTCATGATTACTTTAGTTATACATGTTTATATTGTGAGATATAAATATGAAGTCTTTTATTGCTATAAGACTTATAATAAAGTAAGACGTTAACTTGTTATGTTTTTAAGACATATACAAGAAGTCATTGAGTTGATCAATGACTTATAACGAAGATTGGGATTATAACAGTTTATGTCTTTTTGGTAAGACATAGAAATGAAGTGGCTTGGGCAAAGAGGCACTTATGTTATAAAGCATGCAATTGGCTTGGAAAATCTATTGTACCATTAAATTGACTTAGTTGGTAAATAGGTAAGCCAAAAACAAATATATTTATCTTACATATTGTAAGTCAAATCTTACAATATTAATCCTAATGAAATACATAAGTATATGGTATGTTCAGTTAGGAAAATCAAACTCTTGTAATATTGTTTGATTAAAGATAACTATATCTTCTATTCTTCCATAAAGATATCAAGGTTAGAAAATTGAGTAAGGATTGGATATACTCAATTAGACTCCAACCTAGAAGATTAATAAGACACCATTTATTATTGAATGTGATGAATCACATTAAGTCTTAAATTGAAGTTCGGAATTTGTTAAACTGCTTATGGGTAGGTTATTAACAAATTAATGTTATGAACTGTCAATATGTATTTGTAAAGTCCCAAAAGAGAACAAGTCTGTGTTGCTCTATTTGCTAAGTATTTATAGTTAATCTATAAATTGTAAAAGGCAAGTGGGAGTTTTATCTTGATAAGATAAAATTGCAAGATACATGATATTCTAAAAATACACTAGCAAAATCATAATGAGGATTAAACATGTTAATGTTAAATCTCAAGATGATGGAATTCTCATTTCATAGATCTGCAAGGATATCTCAAATATTTGTAGAATATGTTGAGAATTATGAGTTGCAGGATTTTAATAAATCTGTTAATAAATTGCAAATATTTAATTTGGCAATTACTCATACTATGAATGCTTAGATGCAGTCCATGAAGATAACTAGTTTGAAAACGTAGTTGATCTTAAACTCTATAGTTACACTATAGAACTAAGATGAGTTTCTACAAAGGAAATGAAAATCCTAGAGATTTAAATTCTGGTGTAGAAATCATAATGGACAAATTTGTATACATCTTTAATGTGTGAAAAGATTATCAATCACACTTAAGCAATTAAATGTGATTGAAATTCTTTCTAAGCACATTAAATGTATAAAGATTATGATTGTCATTCTTAGTTTCATTTGTATGAAATTAACAATGGAATATCAAAACTCTTTCTTGGAGTAATTACTTGTGCGAGGACGAAAAGTAATTGAAAGGAGTTTTTGAATTCAAATAATCCTTGGAAGTATACAAAGTGCAAATCATTTGTGAATGGATTATTGCATGCATCTAGGAGATATACTTATGTTTAGTTATTAAATCTTAGTTCTGATTTATAATTAAAATAAGATATTTCTTAATATTCCTGAAAGCTAGTGGGAGTATTATATTTATTTTCTTATTTCATATATGTTGTATAACATATAGGAAGTAACATTCCATTAACATTTATATGTTAAGATTGGAATGAAACTTCACATGAAAATTTAGGAAATAAAACCTTGGAGTATATGTTTATTGCTATAAACATAAGCGGTAAAATAACTGATTCTAATAAACATGATAATCTATTAGGATGGCTAGATAGATGCATATCTTTGAAAAGATATGACATGAATGAAATCAAAGACACAAGGATTTTTCATGTACATCATGTTATTTGTTGTATCATGCTTGGATGCAAGATGATTTGACAACATTAGTATCTAATTGAAAGCTATTAGATAACTAAGTGTAATGTATATGGTGGATTTAGAATTTACATCCTCAGCCTGGAATTGCTCCAAAATTCTAAATATGAACCATATGGCAGTTTGTTGGGTAATTGATATAGTTGACAAATCTTGAAAGATTTGAAGATATCAAACATTACACGATGAATATTAAAAGTTTACGGAATTTTAATAGAGCATATTGTTGTTTGGATACAATGATGCTGATAAGATTGAGATGACACTCAATACTAGTCATGGTGGGAGTTTATCCTTGTTAAAGGCCATGTGGACTAGTTATGCTCATCATGAGCATAGTTGCATTATACATAAAGAATTAGAATACTTTAACTACAAAGGTGTGGTAGTTTAATTGTCATAAATTCGTGGATGAGGATGTCACGCATGTATTCTCAAAATTTCCGATAGATCAAAATTAGTTGATTTATGCCTTGTCAACAAGTATGGTTGTCATGACTTGTGGCATAATTCATTAATGGGAATTATCATGCATTGATCTATATTTAGTATTTGGATAAGGGATGTTAAGCAATTATTATTTACAATGAATTAAAGTACGTGGTACGTTTGTTTTCATTAATAATAAATTGTATCCTATATTTGCATGTTTAAATCCATGAATAACTTATGTTATTCTAAATTGTCCGTTGTCGATTAATGATATGGGAATATCATTAAATAAAGACAAATGTGAGGATTGGTAGAATGTACTGTAAGGTTGAGATGCCAATATCACATGATATTCAAGGATTGGAATATAGGACTTATCCCGACTTCATGAGTTTACTTTATGGATCTTGTCATTAAGTAAATCATGTATATATTTATCCTCAGACTTGAGATACCAGATAATCGTTCATACATATAGTGCATTTCTGTGACTCAATTTAACGCTATACGTAACTGGTAACTATACGGATTGTTTTCGGAAGTGTTGCAAAGTGTATGAGTTATGCTCGTAGTCAAAATGGGATTTGTTCCTTCAAATTTAATTTGAAGTTTAATACTACTGGGCCCCTCGTGGGATTAACAAGATGTTTGCGTGGCCACGCCCAAGATCTCCCCTGAGCTTATTCAGAAGATTTGGTAATCTTGTGTAATCGAAAAATGAGAAACAGAATTATTAATAAAGAATGACTCAGATCCATATCTTTATTAATGTAGTATTAGAAACAAAAGGATAAGTATGATGATCTAATAATCTAGTGGTTTTTTCCAGGAGACCACACACCCGAGTTGTACTAGGGGCATTGGCGTGTTGCTAGACGCTAACCAATGTCATTACACTTTTAATAGATTTCCAAGTGGGAGCTGTTAGAGTTAATGGAAATAATATTAAATGTGTATGTCTAGATTCGAACACGGGACCTTGGGATTGCACACTTTACGTATGAATGACTAACGAAAATAATTAATATATAACTATGTTATGTATTTAATTATTTAGGACATGAAATGGTACATAACGAACGTTATGTAATTAACGGTGTTGACTAACGACCGTTAAGGAATAAAGGAAGGACCATTAGTGAAATTGGGAGGCAAAAGAAGGATCTAGAACCCATATTATGGGTTGGCCGGTTTTGGGTTAGGGTTGTATAACCCATGTCGACCCATTATTTTTCTTGTGCTCCAAGATGAAATTCACTATAAATACAACATATTGGTTTTATAGTTTTGTACGTCAGTGCCTTTACTATAACCATTTAATGTTGTTGACTTTTTCTTCCTTGTAGATATAGTCGATCTTATCAATCACTATATCTTTGAAAACAAGATGACTTTAATTGAAAAATAGATCGATATGTTTTATTTATTAAACAAAGGTTTTTGGTTTAATAAACGTGTCTTTACACTAGCATCTAACGTTAGTTGGTTATAGTACGTGTGTACAAGACCATGGTAATAACTTACTTTAGTTATTCCATCTTGGAGTGTGGAACAAAAGGGTAAGGGGTTCCACGTTAATCCTTTTATATATTCAAGAGAAGAAAAGAGAAGATTGATCCTTGTTCTTGCTAGGATCTTGAGGTAACTCTAATTTACTTTTCAGTAATTCTTTATACATGTTAAATAGTAGATCCTGCTTCTGCTATGCGTACTTGATGTGTTTATTTATTTAGATGTTGATCATGCTATTTAAATTCCAACACGAGTCACTACTATTGAGTGTATGTAACAGAACACGAAACAGAGTACATGTTTAGTGGAAGCAACATGCGGATCCTTGTTATAGCAATGGATTGAACAAGAACCTTATGATCCTAACAGGGACTAATAATCCATTGTAGAAACCACAGTGTGCTGACTTAAGAAAACAAAACAAAAGCTTTTTACCAAAAAGGATATCATTATTCATATTTCTAGTTTGCATTAAAGGCTTATTTCATGTGCCTCATAATCAAGACTAAAACAACGTTACAGTCTTCACACCACACTTAAATTTCAAACGTAATATATAGCCTACATTGGCTTGTACTACACCCCCAACAGCAGTAGCTTTTGAAGCATGATATCTTATCGTAAAGGTTCATGTTTGTTCACTTTAGCAAGCCATGATACATTAACATCATCAAGTATGTTGCAATTCTATGTAAAGCATTTTAGTAAACTCCTTCCGTGCATCATATTATTATAGAATTTATAATATATGAACGTATGGACAAGTCGTATATCACACAGCGTGGGGAAATGGCCACCCATGGTGTTAGTGGCAATTTTATTAATAACTGGTTACTAAAAACCATTCCAAAATACAAGTGAAGCATGAAATTACAATACTAAGCGGATGAAAAAAAAAACACATAAAAAACATATACAACTACGCACGTTCAACCCTTCGCCATTTTGCCATGAACACCATCACCTTAACATACACCGAATCTTTCAAGCTATCTTGACACTGAAAAAAAGCATGTCTCGCACGGCGGTTAAAAAGTAAAGCACCAACTACTATCCAAAATCCAGTAGGAAAACCAGCGGCCCCTCCAATATAAAACCATCTCTTAAGTTCATCTATGGCTTCACCATCACTCTTACTTTCACCTGGTGAAACTTCAAGTTCTTCATCTCCGGGACAATACTTGGTCAGGGGAGGTCCACATAGTCCAGCATTTCCAATGTACCTTGATGGTTCAAAGGACTAGAGTTGAGTACTTGACGGAATCCTCCCAGACAAGTTGTTATGCGACACGTCAAGATAATTTAAAAAATTCATCTGAGACATGCTTTATTGGGATGGCCAATTCCACTTGAGTGCAGACTTGACCATCTTTCTTCTAGGAAGGTATTTGTGTTCACCATTTGTGATAGACAATTGTGTGATTGTTTGAGAATGTTAGGGTATGCAAAAGTAGTATGCAAAGTAGGCAAAAGACAGAAATATGGAGGGAAATTAACTAACAATATATACTGTAAAAAATATATATAATAACTGTCATACATAGTTCCTATATATAGTAATCTAAGAGGTGTCATGAAAGGATGTGATGGTTCATTAAAACCAAGAGTCATACCCTTTCATTATAACTGACACATAACTAACTATTAACTGTTTTTCAAACTGTCTTAGGGTCTGTTGGCCTTTGGCCCAGACCAGATGAATTTATGCAGCCTTTATTGGCTTATTTACATGGCTGCAATCATTTTCAACTACTAACTAATGTAGCTAAGGTTCTAACATGATTAAAGATGGATTGATCTTAACAGTTTCCAACATTCTCGCCCTTAAGATCAAAATAATCTTTAATCTGTTTTCTTTTCTTCATGCTTCCTTGATGTGATCAACTAATGATGATAAAATCATCACTAGAACTGCTGCTGGTGTCCCTTTCATCTTTCTTGACTGCTATACTTGTGCTTCCCTTTTCAAAATGGTCTTTTGTCTTCATTTGGTAAGTAGCTTGATATTGGTTGCCTTTCTTTGTTTCTTTTATATCTTCTAATTCAACTCCAAAGTGTTCAACCTTGTTCTTCTCTTGACAGTTTCTGTCTTGTCCAATAGATGCTGTCACTTGATCTTCTTGATCACCACAGTGACTTTGAAGGCAGGTTAACTCTTTGCCTTGATCCACAAATATTGTGGTCTTCTTTTGAACAGACTTTTGTTCCAATTGTGGCACCCTTGCAGTGCTATAGTAGCACTTAAATACATCTAAGTATTTGTTGTAACACTCTTTGATTTCTTCACCATAATCATATGATAGACCAAACATCTCTGCTATATAACTAAATTCTTTTGCAAAATATACACTTAGGTATCCTCCTAAGCTTTCCACTAACTTATAGAGATCCATTAAATGTATCTCTATGCCATTTATTTTTGGGGGTATGGGACCAGGCATTTCTTTTTTCAAATACACATCATAAAACCATCTAAAAGCATTGTTAAATTTGTTCCTAAATATGTCCCATTCTTGACTAACTAAATCATCATTTTTTATAAGATCAAGAAAGGAAACATACTCATTAAAGGAACTCACTTTTGTTGGATAGAACACACCTTTTACATAGACATAGTCTCCACCTTTTGGTATGTATCCAACTGTTGTTGCCTTGGTTGGACATGCATAGGCATAATGTCCAATTTCTTCACATCTGTAACATTTTTGTGTCAAAACATTTTCTTTTTCTGACTTTCCTTCCTCACAGTCAGGGTTTTCCTCAAGTAATTTGTAATAATCACTCAAGTACTTATTCTGCATCATCTTCATCTTGCTTTCATCAAATTTGCAGTTTTCAGGGTCTTTGAACATATATACAAGTCTACACTTGTTGTTCTTGAAGGCCAGATCCATTCCTTGGGCTTCTAATTGGTCTGCAGATAGTATGTTTAGAGTCACATCTGGTGTGTATTGCACACCAGGTATGCAAAAAATCTCCTTCCCAATTCTGATGTTGATCTCCCCAATTCCATGTATGAAGAGGAGTTTGCCCTTTCCTTGTAATTTCTTCACAATGAATTTTTCTTTTAACTTTCCAAACAGATCCTTGTTTGAGCATACATGCCTTCCAATATTCTTGTTGATGTACCAGATTCTGTCCCAGTTTCCTTCATCAGTCCCTTCAATCATGAAGTCGCGACTGAGTATACACCTTTTGATCTGTCTTATCTTCTTTGGCTTTTGTGTTTGCAGTCTTAGATTTCCTTCCCTTGTTTGTACAATTACTAATAATGTGTCCTCTTATTCTGCAACCATAACACTTATATCTCTTGTGTTTGTTTAAGACCTTATGGGACTGTGTTTGAGGAAGTGCAGAATTGTATACTTCAATTTCTTCTATCTTTTTCCTGAGCATCTCTTTGCAGTCTTTGGAGATTTGTCTTATACAGTTTCCAAGTCTTGACTCTCTTTCTCTTCTCAATTGTCTTTGGATAAACTCATTTTGTAGTCTTTTTTTCAAAGGTCTCCCAGGTTTGCTCTGATGCCAAATATTGGGATGGCCAATTCCTCTTGAGTGCAGACTTGACCATCTTTCTTCTAGGAAGGTATTTGTGTTCACCATTTGTGATAGACAATTGTGTGATTGTTTGAGAATGTTAGGGTATGCAGAAGTAGTATGCAAAGTAGGCAAAAGACAGAAATATGGAGGGAAATTAACTAACAATATATACTGTAAAAAATATATATAATAATTGTCATACATAGTTCCTATATATAGTAAACTAAGAGGTGTCATGAAAGGATGTGATGGTTCATTAAAACCAAGAGTCATACCCTTTCATTATAACTGACACATAACTAACTATTAACTGTTTTTCAAACTGTCTTAGGGTCTGTTGGCCTTTGGCCTAGACCAGACGAATTTATGCAGTCTTTATTGGCTTATTTTTATGGTTGCAATCATTTTCAACTACTAACTAATGTAGCTAAGGTTCTAACATGATTAAAGATGGATTGATCTTAACAGTTTCCAACATGCTTGATGGCAACCCTCTTGAGAAACTGTTTTTGGATAAATCCAAAGTTTGAAGTTCTGTCATTTGACCAATGTCTTTCGGAATCTCTCCAAGTAGAGCGTTGCGTGACAAGTTTAGTACTACTAATCCCTGCAGATTGGTAATCTCATATGGGATTTTTCCTGTGAGATTGTTGGTTGATAAATCAATTGTCTTCACCAACCCCAGATTTCTACTAAACTCATTTACCTTTCCGTGCCATTGAATCAACAGATGGTCAATATAGCTATGGTCAACAGGGGACCCGAGTATACCATACCCCCCAGTACGATAATGATGTAGATTATGTTCCGTAGACAATCCTTTTTGAACCATGGAAGTAAGATTATGCACACACGATGGGATTGTTCCATAGAGATTGTTAAATGACAAGTCTATGATTTGAAGACTTACTAATTGACATATTTGTGAAGGGATGGTTCCGGAAAAGTTGTTTGATTTTAGGCTAAGGGTATACAATCTTGACAAGTTTGTACCAATCCAAATAGGAATATTACCATATAATTTTTGGCCCCCAAGTTCAAAAAGCTTAACTTGGTGTAGGGATGAGCACGGTTAATGAACCCGTACCGAATTGGTGATACCAATGTTTTCCCGAGCATGAAAGTGGGTACCGGTACCGTACCGGACGGGATTCGGGTTCCGGATCTGGTACCGGTACTCGGTACCTGGAAATTGGTACCTATACGGTTCTTCCCATTTTTTTGTTAAACCAAATAGGATTTCAAGAAAATGTAACAAAAAATAGAAAAAACATGCATTTTCAAGTGATTTCAAACCACGACGTGGCACAAAACGCACCCAACACTTAAATAAATACATCACCAAGATATTCGTAACATACAAACGTTCAAAAACTTTTAATAGGTTCGGGTTTAATTTTTAGGAGCGTTTATGAAGGATCTATAGTTGCCACAATAAGTTTTTCGAACGTTTGGTTTCTTTTCATATGTTTTACATGACTATTGTTTGACATGGAACGGGCCAAATAGGTGTTTGGATAAGTTATTTAATTCAAAAATATGACTACTCAATTTTCGGGATTTTTTTGGGTACTTCCCGCTTTAGTACCGGTTCCGTATTAGTGGTACCGATTTTTTTTGGGCTCAATTCATGGTACCGGTACCGTTCCGCGTATTGGGAGTCGGTACCATTTCGGTACGGTTCCGGTTCGGTACCGGGATTCGGGTCCAAATGCTCATCCCTAACTTGGTGCAATTCTTCAAAGACAATGGCAGTTCTCCAGAGAAGCTGTTGTTGTATAAAGATAACATCTCGAGTTGACCCAAACATCCTACATAGGGAAAAACCCCGATACATCAAATTCTTCAAGCTGTCCGGAAGTTTCCCGGTCAATGAGTTATACACACCGCCGCATCAACTTTTATTCTATAACATTACTATAACACACAACCAAAAAGGCACTTTCTCTAATAATTCCTGTAACACACAACCAAAAGCCTCACTCACTCCACTTTTACGTTCAAAAAAGAAGGGAAAAACCCCGATAACTTCCGTTCTATACATGGCGATGGAGCTATAACGCAAGGGGACCGATGGAGCTAAACGCACGTGGCATCGCTATAGGAAACTAAAAAGCTATAACGCGGGATGCTATAACCAATGCAACGTGATCTCTAAATGCTAACCAAATAAATGGACCCAAATAAAGTAACCCATTCATAAGGTAACAAGCTAGATAACGTGATATAAAGGACACCTATATAAAATACATATAGTTCCGAGAATGATATATTGATCCATCTACAAATTAACTCAACAAATTCTAAAGTTTTTATTGGAAAATACTTTTCATAACAAACTTATTAAACTTTGACGACTGATGTGTAAATATTTTTAGCCTTGTTCTCTGATGTTTAACTTTGGTTTCAGTTTTGTTAGTATTAAGTTGTGCAGGGTCTTAAGTGCAATATTGGAGTATATAAGCAATCATCCAGCTAGGGTTTTGGTTATCTCTCATTATTCACACACATTGGCTCCTGATTCTCTCTCAAGTCTTCTCTGGCAACATCAGTTTCATAAGTTGTAGTTTTTGGCTAGTTTGTTAGCTTAGTTTCTGGGTTTAAATCATATCATCTTGATCTGCTGGTGTAGTTTGGTTTTAGTGTTGATTAGGTGTGAGTTTATGTAATGATAGCACTCAGTAGGAGGACTATCTTGTTTTCTATTGTAATCGTACTTGGCTTGCATCCGTTTAGGGATAAGTCTTCAGTGTATATTGTTATAATAAAGATCACCAAGGGGTGGTTGGTCGGGTGATTCATCTTGTGTTGGTTGTTTTGGTACCATTTTCACATGGTATCAAAGCCAGGTTTTGATTTGATTACTTCTTGGTGGATATTGGTTCGGGTTTTGATTGATTCAATGTTCTTGTTGTTGAATCGTGTTGTTTTTGGGTCTAATCGAAGTTTGGTATATTCAATTGAAGATTTAGGGTTTTTTCTTGAAACCCTATTTTTTGGGGGTTTTTTGTTTCTGATCGATTGGAAGGTTCTGGTGCTGGTTTCTTGAAGAATTAACAATTAATTGTTAGTTCTTGGTTCGATTCTTGTAAACCCTAATTTGGCATTTGGGGTTTTTGTGGATCTGTGGTTTCTGGGCTAATTCTTGAGTCAGTTACTCTAGACTAAGTGAATCTAGAGTGATTGATTGTGGTTTTCTCTGCTGCATCTGGTTATAGCTCTGTAAGTATCATTCTTCTCCTTTAGAGTTAACTGGTTTTGAGTTTAGTGGGCGCAAACGGTTTGGCTAACATCTTGATCTGCCACCGTGAGTGGTACGAATACCTGCTCTGGCCATTCACAGTCTGCTGGTGATGTGTCGCGGGTTGTGCAAGTTTTAAAAATTTATAAACACAATTTATCCAATTCTCTAATCAACACATACGAGCAAGTATACTCGTCCGTGGTAGTAAAGGTGGGTAAGTCGAGATCGTCCCAAGGGAATTGTTGTTTGGGTTTAGTAAAATAAGTTTTAACAAAAAGGGTTGTCAATCCAATTTGGTGCAAATTCTAAGGTAAGTAAAATTCAATCAATCAAAAACAAATATACTTGTGTGTAATTCCTTGACTAATTGTATAGAGTAATCTACCAAGTTGGGTGTAACTTGTAATGATGCACAACTTAAAATGAGTGATTCACAATCAATGGTTTTTATCATGAGAAATCATCTCTAAGAATTCAATCTCCTAGTTAATTCCTTTCGGCATTGTTCAACTATTATGACAATTCTATTAAACTTTTTGTTGTTTGAAAAGCATTTCTTATCTTAAGAATTCCTACGAATCCTTTCAGCCTTTTCTCGTGATGAAATCGTTTCCAAATCCATTTTAATGAGTTAATATGATGCTTGTCACACACCATAGTCCATACTAATTCGTGCACTAACTTTTTTGGAATAAAAACATAAAGAAAATCCATTCGGCCTTTGTTAATCTTTAGAACTGTTTTTACCAACTAATTAAGCAAGATTAGATTGTATTTCAACAAACTCATAAAACAAGACATGTTTTCATGCATCACTATGAAATAAGAATACTCCAACAATTGTCACATCATACACACAAGTATAACCAAAATCACTCCATAACAATTATAATCAAACACAAGTAACAAACCATACTTTCATTCATCTTAAAGTAAAAGTAGTTCATAATAACTTAAACAAGAAATACCTAGTTTTGGAATTACAAGAACTAGAATTGTGGAACTATAGCAACCACACTCCTCCAATCGCCTATGATCACACGTAAACAACTCCACACTCGAACACAACTCTTGAGACTCGAACTCAAGGTTCCCTGGACGTTTTCACAGCAATTACAAGCTTTCGGGCAATGATAATAAGTTTAGCAAGGACTTGGTGTAAGCCTTCACTAAGTTTTGGGTGTCACACTTGTAAACTAACCTTGGATCTCTTTAAATAAGTGTAAGAACACTTACTCCTCAAGCAAAAACATCCCTCAATAGTAAATAACCAGGAAATGATAAGCCACCATGATTATGGGGCTTAAATTCGTCATTAAATGTGATTTTGTAACTTCAGCTTCCTCCAACCGATCGGTATTGGGATCCAACCGATCGGTTGGATCTCTCGGTAAATTATTCTTCTCCCATCCGAATCAGATGCGGGCACTATCCGATCGGATGGGGCCATCATGCACACACATTTTATTTTTTTCTTTCTTTTCTCGTTACGTGCTTGTTCTTTTGTTGTGGCACTACTTTCTTTCATAGAACTTGATCTTTTCTTGATATATGAACATAGAAATCTTGACATTATCAAATCCTTGAATTCTCGTGTGGTTTCTCTCTCGTTTTCCTCTCGTGAATCTTCCAATGTGCATAATCACTTCATTTCTTCATCTTTTTATCATCTTTTCCTGTACTTGGCTATATTTACTTGCATATACACTTTTTCACGATTTAGTAACAAATACACACAAATATAACCAAATATGATGCACAAAACTAACGATAACGTGACTAAAAACATGTTCAATTTGAGCGTTATCATATTCCCCCACACTTGAGTTTTGCTCGCCCTCGAGCAAGTCTAGCTTTTAGAAAAATCTGATATCAATGGCATCTTCATTAAAATCCAACAACCATCCCAATGGAACAATTGTTATTTTTATTTTAACTGCGAAAAATTCTTGAAACATAAACAAGTTAATTTGAGCTTGATAACATAACTAAGCACCTCACAAAGGAATTTTAAATTCACTCAACACTCAAGGGTAAATTTAATGGTACATCACTCAATTGCTCAGACATGATTCACGTTTCTTACCATAAGCTTGTACGAGTATCAAAACAACAAAATAAAACATCAAAGAGGTCTTTTATTCGGGTTTAAGGTTAAGGGTTACGGTTACCTAGCTATTGTGCAAATACTTCATACAAGAACATAATAGCTCGCTAACAACGAATTCTTGACTAGCTAAGCAATGGATGGTCACTAGATTGTACCTTGGTTCGCTAACAACGTTATTTGCATAACGGATGGTCACCAAAACACGCACTAGCTCGCTAGCAACGTTTTTCAACTATTCAAAAACCCGGATGGTCACTTGAACATCCATGTACTACATATCTAAACAAAGCCATCACTAAATCCGGATACTCGAAAGCTAACAACGAATCAAGTAATTGGTAAAGGTAAGGATAAGACATGGGAATTATTTGTGATTGGTTTCTACAAAAAATAAAAATAAAAACAAATAAGAATCAAGTCCAAATTCCGTTCCCAACTCTTTATACCTCAAATGATCACTCCACCAAACTTCTTCGATTATTATTATTCCGCATCTCATACTAACTCCTTTCTTCCTTCATAGCTCATTGACTATTTTATTTTCATCCATTCATACATTCATAGCTCATTGGCTATTCATTTTTTTTTCATCACCCCATACTTTGGATGAGCACACGCTACAAAAAATACAAATAAGAGTAGCGACCTCCTTCTTCATTGAAACAACACATACACATACAAAGTGTGGTCAACATGCAATCATCAAAAAGAATAACTAGTTTTGAACTTCAATTGAACTTGATTCGGGTAAGGCTAAGGTGTAAGGTGTAAAATCTTTTTGTATTTTTCTGGATTTAATCAAAAGAAAAGATAGGCTCAGAAGGTGTAACTAAGGGTATCTAGCATAAAATATTCACGCTAACAAATGGTTTCCAAATACATAGGTTAACTAACCGATGTGGTTAGCAAAAAAAATATTTTTGTAAACGGATGGCCATTTGATTTAAATCCTAATTTGCCTCTTATCATTTGAATATTTTATTACTCGAAAGTAATTTTAACCGTAATGCATAACACGTACAAGTTCTAGAATCAACATAATCACCGGCACACTCATAACGAAATATATAGCATAAGAATACTATATAAAAAAAGGCTTAAATCCTCACAATTTAAGGTGGGTTATAACATGTGCTAGCAATAGTTATCAATAGCTCTCCTTACTTGATTAAATTCCAAAAAAATTTCAAATAGCCTCATTTTTATACCAATGAATCAATCTATATAACAAAGAAAATAACTAGAACATCAAGGGCGAACCTAACTCTAGTCACTCGAATCCCAAAATTCTACTAAAAACTTAAAAATTTAAAAATTAAACCAATTTTTCCTATTTTCTTCCCTCCCCCACACTTAAGTTTTGCATTGTCCTCAATGTAATAAAATGAACTTAAAAGTAAAGGAAATGGGAAAATTTTAATTAAAAAGAAAAGAAAAAAAAAACACTACCCGAAAAAAAAATTCGCATAGGCATATTTGATCATAAGTAAGCACATGAGTTCTTCTAACTCCAAATATTGATCAACACTAAGCTTCCGTTAATTCTTCCCCTGCAAAAACTATACGCGAAACAAACAAAACAAAATACTAAAACTAACAAAAGTAGTTCAAAACAAACCATAAATAATAAAATCCTAAGAAAGTTAAGTTAAAGTAGTGGAAACAGAAATTATTCGACCCATCATTGTTTTTAAAACACAAACACTACCAAATCTTCGATGATCATCAATCATCGGCATCCATGTGTTCATTGCCATGAACCCGCTCATCTTCACTTTCGTCATCATTCTCCTCTTCTTCTTCTTCCTCATAATTCTCTTCTCCTTCAAAAACTGTGAAAGCTTTTTGTCTCTTTCTTCCAACACCTGACGAAGAACCTCCTACATTTGGAACTCTACCATAAACTGGCACTGGATCGGGGAATGGTGCGTACCCGGGATACGGATAAGGATATTGGCCAGGATATGGGTCATACTGAATTGGGTATGGTGGAACATTTGGTGGGTTGTAGGGAGGTACCTCATAGTCAGCATCACGAGCCACATGTTGAATCATCGGCATGGAATAATCATAGTTGTAATTTTGCCTCATCATCATAGAATCTCTCCACACTTCCCTACACTCTATCTCATTCAATTCACGATTCCAATCTCCCCATCCCGAGTCAAAACTACCCGGGGCATGAACATTCCCAATTGGTGGTGGTGGTTGATACGGTTGTTGTTGATAAGGTTGTTGTGGTGCTCCTTGAGGTGCGACCATCGTTGGTTCTGTCCAAGCTCCCAACATCCTTGTTTTCCTATCCAACGCTCTACCAAAACTTTTATCATCCCACGTCTCACTCTCCTTCATCTCCGAACATTTCTCCAATTCCTCATTCACAAAATAACCCAAATTTCTTGCCAACATAGTCACATAGTGACCTCCACAAATCACACTATTATCCTTTATCCCTGGTGCTCTTCTTGAAAGATACTCGGCTATTATCCAAGCCGCATTCCCGTTCTTATCTTCCTCCAACAATTTCATTAGCCACAAATCCGGTTGATTGCACTTATCCCTGCTACCTGTTCTATGCAAAACCCCCCAAGCGATCAATTTTTGTAAAATCTTCATAATAGGATTCCTTAACTTGGATGAGTTTCTTCTACTACAACCTGGATCTCCCACTCTATTCCAATAATCCGCTAGACCCTCATAATCATTATGCTTCCTTACCAATCTCGCAAAATGAGGTGGAAACAAACGATGCTCAATTTCATCTTGATCGTATAGGCCAAGAGCAACAGCAAATTCCGGCAAAGTATAAACATGCTCCCTACCACAAAGCCTAAACCAGATACATTTATCATTCATGACATCCACAATCTTTCTTTCAAAATAAAATGTGGAGAAAAACTCCAAACACCATTCTCGATTAACATTCTCATAAATACTAAACGCTCTTTCCCACGAAAAATCTTCAAAACTATCACCATCTCCCTCATATACTGATGAAGCGAAAAGTGTACCGCTTTTAGGGGGTCATTTAAGCCCTAAATCGTATTTATTTGATCAAATATTGCCCTAAATCGTTCCTTTTGTCATTTTAGGTACTTTGGAGAAGAAATCTGGAAAAGGACGCATTTTGGACATTTTTGGAGCATAAAAGTGAAGAAAAAGACAAAGTCTCAAAATCGGCTGGAAAAATACCTTTGATGGCGTCAGGGATTGTTCTAGACGGCGTCATGGCTTGGCAAAAGAGGTGGATATGAAAAATACACGAGACGCGCCAGAGAGTTTTGCAATGGAAAGTCTGACGGCGTCACCCTTTAAGATGATCAAGGCCATCACGGTTTAAGTTAAAGAGAGACGGCGTCAAGCTCATTTCTGACGGCGTCAACCTTTGATAGGCCAGAGCGGATTTTGGAGGACTAAAGAGGGACGGCGTCAGGAAGACCATCCGGGAACCCTAGACACGGCGAGGTGACGGCGTCAAGATCTATAACGTGACGCCGTCAGATACTAAGTTCTATATATAGTTTTGCAATTTTTTGTCATTAGTGTACAACTTTTAGTGTGCAACTTTGTGAGGAGAAACCCTAAGACGAATTTCTGCCATTTTCAAGGGTTTTCATACCCTTGGATCTCCCATGTTTAATTGAAGATAAGTGATCATTTAATCATTCAATATGTCTATGTGTTGTTTGATTATATCTCGTTCTTGTCTTTTAATTAACATGCTAGGCTAGATTTATCTTTTGTTTGCTTAGATCTAATGAAACCAAACTATTGATTATTGATTATTAGTGTGTTATTAATTGTATTGGATGATTGTTCATCGATGTTAGGCTTAAGAAAACTGACTAACCTCCTATACGGTAACTTGCTTGAACGTCTTAAGAAACATGAACCAATGCGTACTAAGGTTTTTATGGTTGTATTTAATGCATGAGCGAATTCTAGTGATCCCATGTTAGGAGCTTCCTAGCCGGCTCGACATAGGAGTGAAGTAGGAGCTTGTAGAGTTGGGGAAGTACGTACGCCACCCCACGATTGGTATTAAGGAATACACCCGTCATCCACGCAATTAATACACACTAATCAACCGGTAAAAGATAGTTAGGGAGTAAGGAAATCTAAGTAAACACATTTCTCTCCACATAAGTTTCACAACCTTTTCATTTTCAGTTATTTTATTTTATTTGCAATTGTAGTTATTTGGGTTAGTTGACTAGCAACTAATTCCGCCCACTCCTTCAAACCCGAGATTTTACTTGCTTTCATAAAAATATAAAAAAATACAAAAAGAATCTTCCCTCACCCTTAGACCTATTAGAATAGTTTTTTCAATCCTAACGACACTATTCCCCTAGAGAACGATCAATCCCCCGGTACTTGCCACTTCACTATACTACATCGGTCAGGTACACTGCCTGGTGGGGATTGCAAGCCTCTTGAGATCCCTCGAGAGGTAAAACCAGTTGTAAGGTCGCAAAACCACGCATCAAGTTTTTGGCGCCGCTGCCGGGGAATAGCTATTGTTTAGGTTGAATTTTTATTTTATTAGGTCTACTCACTAGATTCCTTTCTAGTGAGATTTTTATTTTATTTTTCTAGATTTTCTTTAGTCTATCTTTTTTCTTCGTTTCTTTGTTCGTAACCATTACCATCCGACATCATGGAAGGTGGTAATATCCTTGATCCCAACAACCCACCACCACAACAACACCCACCTCCTAGAGCCCGTACCTTAGGAGACTACTCTCGTCCTAGCCACCATGGCTATCGAAACACCATTGAGCTCACTCAAGGAGCCAATGTCACTCCCTTGCGATCCGACACCATCCGGTTGGTGCAAAGCGGATGCGCATTCCATGGACTTCGTTCCGAAGATCCTAATCAACATCTCAAGGACTTTCTCAAAATCGTTGATTCCATAGACCTTGATGTTGCCACTCGAGAGACGACCCGACTGCATCTCTTTCAATTCTCTCTGCGGGACCAAGCTAGTCAATGGCTAGAGCGTCTACCCGCAGGATCCATCACCTCTTGGGATGATCTCACCACTCGTTTCCTTGCTCAGTTTTTCCCACCAGGAAGAACTACCAAGCTAAGGAATGATATCTAGATGTTCCAACAACGTCAAGGCGAAACCCTCTACGAGGCATGGACTCGATTCAAGGACTTACTCCAAAAAGTCCCTCACCATGGCATAGAACTTTGGCTCCAATTCCAAATTTTCTATGACCATATCAATCTCTCCACGAGGCAAACCATTGACCAATCGGCCGGTGGTAAGCTACGTGATCTAAGTGCGGAACAATCATGGGCTCTCCTAGAAGATCTAGCTCTTTATGACAACGAAAGTTGGAGTGATCCCCGTGATTTGAATAAAACGGTCAAGGCAATATCTTTGCCTTCGAACAATTCAAGCACTTCCGACCGTAGGATCATAGAACTTGAAGACCAAGTCAAGTTTCTTATGAAATCCTACGAGGCTCCTAAACCTTTAAGCCAAGTGAACAAAATCACTTCTTCATGTGAATTATGTAGTGGTCCCCACGACACTCGTGATTGCGTGGAACTCCCCGAACAAGCTTTTGCGGACTACGCATCCTCGCATACCGACGGAGCGGGAGACAAGTGGTACACTTTCAAACCCGAGCCAAACCCCTACGGTGATTCATACAACCCCTCATGGAAAAATCACCCAAACCTTAGGTGGAAACAAAACCAAAACGCACAACAAACCAATTCTTCCAACCCACCTAATCGTTTCCAATCAAGCGGTTCCAACTCGAACCGTACTTTCAACAACAATCCTTCCAGCAATAGTGTTGGGAATAAAATGATCAAAGTCAAAGAGCCTGCCAATGATGAGAAGAGCCTGCTAGTTGATTTTGTAGTGTACGAAGATGTTCTACCAGTACCTTCTGGGTAGAAGGTACTGCTAGCTAATGAAGAGCCTGCCAAGCTTATGTAAAGTCTATTAGATATTTTGTAATAGATATTTAGTTGAATTATTAGTCTTTGTACATTGTTATACGTTATGTAGAAGTAGATTAGTCTTCTGTGGTGACAGACGAATATATCAGAGTGTACATGGGTAGTTGTATTTAATTGTAGGCGCTAATATAGTCAAAGTATAGTATTATATTCATCTACTTGACAACATGTAATAAGATATCCTTATCTTATAAAAGGATATCTTAGTCACTTCTTCATGCATGCATCTTTCACAACTAAATAACCACGAACCAACTATCTATCAAGTAACTTAGTTACTTTGAATCACAAATCCTTTTTACAATCTTAGATTCAAGATTACTTTGTAATCCTGGTGATATTTAGATCATCCGTATTATTCATCAATAATATTGAATCGTTTTGTTCTAACCAAAGTTGTGTTCTTTGTTCATTGCATTCACACATTTACTTAAAACTCACCACCTTGTGTTCTTTTAAAGTGTGTTGTAGTAGATTCCGCATGCTAAACACATTCAATACATAAATATCTCAATCGAACTATAACCAAAACGTTCCACAAGTGGTATCAGAGCTAGGCTTGATATTTACTATTTTAAAAGAAAAATGGATGTTGAACATATTCAGACAAATGTTGCAGCTAAACTTCCATTACTGAAACAAAATGAGTTTGAAATGTGGCGACTCAGGGTTGAACAATACTTTCAAGTGCAGGACTATGCACTTTGGGAGATCATTGAACAAGGCAATTCATTTAAACCCCAAATCACCACATCAACAGTAAATGATGCTCTTGTAACAACAATACAAAACCAACCATCAAATGCAGATGAAAGAATTCAGAAGAAAAATGATCTCAAGGCAAGGAGTATGTTACTGATGACTATTCCAAATGATCAACTTCTGATTTTTAACAAATACAAAGATGCCAAAACCCTCTTTGAAGCTATTGTGGCTAGGTTTGGTGGTAATGATGCTACCAAGAAAACACAGAAAACACTTCTCAAACAACAATTTGAGAACTTCACAGCCACAACCAATGAGTCTTTGGACAGTATGTTCAATAGACTTCAGAAGCTTGCAAGTCAGTTAGCCATCCATGAAGTGATGATAACTCAAGAAGACCTAAACTCTAAATTTCTTAGGAGTTTACCTTCAGAATGGTCTATGCATGTCATTGTATGGAAGAACAAGTCAGATATTGACCAGATGAGTCTCAATGATCTCTACAACAATTTCAAGATTGTAGAACATGAAGTCAAGAAGACTACTGGGTCAAGCTCAGGAAATATGGCATTTGTTTCATCCCCAAACATCTCAAAGGTTGATCATGAAGACAAAGGTGGCAGAGAAGAAGGTACTGCTAACACAACCTTTGGTACTGCTAGTACTTCTAGTAGCACCAAGTCCATTTTGGATGAAACAATTGGGTGTGCTTTTCTTACATCTCAACACAATGGGTCTGTATTAACATTTGAAGACCTTCAAGAGATTCATCCTGATGATCTTGAAGTAATGGACCTAAAGTGGCAACTTTCACTTTTAAGCATTAGAGCTAAGCAGTTGATGATGAGGACTGGCAAGAAGATACTGATAGATGGAAGTGAGCCTGCTGGCTATGATAAATCAAAGGTGGAGTGTTACAACTGCCACATGAAAGGTCACTACTCTAGAGAGTGTAGAAGACCTAAGAGGCAGGATGACAGAGGTAGAGGGTTTGACAACAGAAACCAAGGAAGCTTTGAGATGAAAGGAAGCTTTGAAAGCAAGAGTAAAGTTGTTGAAGTTGCTGAGCCAAAAGCAATGGTTGCTATAGATGGCATGGGTTTTGATTGGAGTTTCATGGGTGAAGATGAGTCAACTTCTGATGAATTGGCTTTGATGGCATTCTCCACTCCTGAGGTAATAATTTCTAAATGTTCAAATACATGTGAAGCATTTAAAGAATTGCAAACTTTAAGAAAATGCTTTGATGAACTCACAATAGTAGAAAGAAAAACCAATCAAGCTCTATTTGACCATAAGTGTGGTATATCCAAGCTAGAAAAACAAATCACTCACTATAGAGAAAATGAACTTACCTTTACAGATGCCAAAAATGCTCTTCATAGACAAATATTTTTGAAAGATAAAGAAATAGAAATGGTAAGAAATGAGTGCACTAAAGTGACATTAGCTAGAGACAATATTCAACTGACTGTTACTAAATTGGAAAATGCTTCTGAGTGTACTAGGAGTATAGTAGAGAATCAGATGAATAAGAGGATAAAATCAGGGATAGGATACAACAAATGTCCACCTCCTTATAGAGGAATTCCTTGTCCACAAGGTAGTGATCTTGCTGCATCAGGTTTACATGAATTTGTTGCAAAACCATTAGCTAAACCTGTAGTGATAAGTGAACCTTCTGAGAGTGCTAAGAATGTCTCACTCTCCAAGGTGCTCACTGATAAGAGACCAGATGTCCTAATTATTGAGGATTGGGTATCTGATGATGATGAAGATGAAACAATTCCTAAGAAAGGAATCAAAGTAGGACCAACCAGTCCTAAGAAAGTAGAAATTAAAGCTAAGGCCAAAACTGTTTTGAAGACAGTTGAAAGTTGTGAAAAATGTAATAACAAACCTAGGGGAAGCCAAAGAAATTGGAACAACCTTAAATCACAACAATTAGGTGATGACTTTGTTATGTTTAATAAAGCTTGTTATTATTGTGGTAGCTTTAATCATCTTCATGCTTATTGTAATAAATGGGTTTCTGGGAGTAAATCAAAAGCCAAAACAAATGTTACTCACCCCAGAAAAAGTTTTGTTAAGTCTAACACCACAAATGTTAAACATACTGTTAGACAAGATAAGCCTGTTATTGCAAAACCAACTGATAAGGGTACAAGAAACACTTACAAATCTGTACCAAAAGTTGAGAAGAATCCTATTCAAAAGATAAATGTGGTCAAAACAAAAGTTTGGAGTCCAAAAACCAAAGGTCCTGCTAGACCAAAAGGTCCTGCTAGACCACATGGTACTGCCAAAATTGGTATTGCCAAAATTGGTACTGATAGACCAAAGACCACACAATGGAGTAAAAGGGAAAGTGCTGTTAAGTCCTCAGCATGTTGGATTTGGAAACCAATCCAATCTAAAGGTGCATCAACAATCCTGAAAAGGTTTGACTTCATTGATGCAAGAGGCAAACCCAAGTCTGTCATGGCTTGGGTACCCCAAGGAAACTAATATGTTTATTCATGTGCAGGAACATTCAACTGATATTGAAGATCAAGGATATGTTGATAGTGGGTGTTCAAGGCACATGACAGGCAACATGTCATTCCTCTCAGACTTCAAAACTTTTGATGGAGGATATGTTACCTTTGGGGGAGGAATAAAAGGAAAGATCACTGGTAAAGGTACTATCAAAACCAGTAAAATAGATTTTGAAAATGTGTATTTTGTGAAAGAACTTCAGTTTAATCTTCTTAGTGTCTCACAAATGTGTGACAAAAAGAACAATGTTCTATTTACTGACAATGAATGTATGGTTCTTTCTTCTGATTTTAAGATGCCTGATGAGAATCAGATCCTTCTTAAAATTCCAAAAAGGAACAATATGTATGTTGTCAATTTAAAGAACATTGATCCCAAGGAAGGTTTAACTTGTTTGGTAGCAAAGGCCTCATTGGATGAATCTATGTTTTGGCATAGAAGGCTTGGTCATGTAAACTTTAAAACAATCAACACTATTGCAAAATATGATTTAGTAAGAGGTTTACCCAAAAAGATTTTCCAAAACGACCAAACTTGTGTTGACTGTCTAAAAGGCAAACAACATAGAGCTTCTTGTAAGCCCAAGACCCAAAACTCTATTTCTCAGGCTTTACATATGCTTCATATGGATCTCTTTGGTCCTACTAATGTGTGTAGCTTGAATGGAAAGAAATATTGTCTGGTTGTTACTGATGACTATAGCAGATTTTCATGGGTTTTCTTCTTAAGATCTAAACATGAAACTAGTGAGATACTTAAAACCTATATCACTGAGGTGGAAAACCAATCTGATAAGAAAGTCAAAATCATCAGGTGTGACAATGGGACAGAGTTCAAGAATAGAGTTATGGATGACTTTTGCAAGGAAAAAGGCATAAAAAGAGAGTTTAGTGTAGCTAGAACACCTCAGCAAAATGGAGTAGCAGAAAGAAAGAATAGAACACTTATAGAGGCTGCTAGAACTATGTTAGTAGACTCTAAGTTGCCTATTTCATTTTGGGCTGAAGCAGTTGGTACTGCTTGTTATGTACAAAACAGGGTTCTTGTGACAAAACCACATAGAAAAACACCTTATGAACTTTTCTTTGGTAGAAAACCATCTTTAAGTTTTATGAGACCTTTTGGTTGTCATGTTACTATTCTCAATACCAAAGATCATTTAGGCAAATTTGATGGAAAAGCAGATGTTGGCTTTCTGATAGGGTATTCCTTGCAGAGTAAGGCCTATAGAGTGTTTAACACTTGCACTAGGCTTGTAGAAGAGAATCTTCACATAGAGTTTCAAGAGAAACTAGCAAATGTGAAAGGAGTTGGACCAGATTGGATGTTTGATGTTGATAGGCTTTCAGAATCTATGAATTATGTGCCTGTTTCAGGTACACATGCTAATGATAATGCAGGTTCTAAAGAAAATGATGAAGCTCCTAAAGATCAAGATTTCATCTGGATGCCAATTTGGAAAAGTATGGATCTATCTTCAAGTCAAGAAGGACCTTCAAACACAAGAAATGAAGGCAATGAAGAAGATCAAGGAACTCAGAATCAAGAGAATCAAGAAAGTGGTGCTAATGACAATGGTACTGCCAGTTCTTCAGATGGTCCTGCTAGTACAAGTATTGGTACTGCTGAGCCATTGAATGTTCAAATAGATGATTCTTTTCAAGAAGAGGTTGGGATTAGCAATCTTCCAACTACATATGAAGTTCCTAAAACACCAAACACTAGAATTCTCAAAGATCACTCAACTGATGATGTGATTGGAAGCATAACTTCTGGTGTTAGAACAAGATCTCAAGTTGGTTTATCTCAAGTCTTATCCTCAGATGAAGAAGGGTTAATCTCCTCTATTTATGAAGAAAAGAATAATGATAATTCCAATATATGCCTGTTTTCATGTTTTCTATCTCAGGCTGAACCCAAGAACATAAACAAAGCTTTAGATGATGCAAGTTGGGTGGAAGCTATGCAAGAAGAGCTTCTCCAATTCAAGATTCAGAAGGTTTGGATATTGGTTGATTTGCCCAGAGGTCATAGGGCAATTGGAACCAAATGGGTGTTCAGAAACAAGAAGGATGAAAGGGGTATAGTGATCAGGAACAAGGCTAGATTGGTAGCACAAGGATATACTCAAGAGGAAGGGGTAGATTATGAAGAAGTGTTTGCTCCAGTTGCAAGACTTAAAGCAATTAGGCTTTTCTTAGCCTATGCTTCATTCATAGGCTTCACTGTCTATCAAATGGATGTTAAGAGTGCATTTTTGTATGGTGAAATTGAAGAACCAGTTTATGTATCTCAACCTCCAGGCTTCATTGATGCTGAGTATCCAGATAAAGTTTACAAAGTTACCAAGGCTTTGTATGGCCTACACCAAGCTCCAAGGGCATGGTATGAAACATTGGCTTGTTTTCTACTAGAAAGTGGATTCCAAAGAGGCAGGATTGATCCAACTTTGTTCATCAAAAGGACAAAGAAAGACATCTTGTTAGTACAGATTTATGTTGATGACATAATCTTTGGATCAACAAACCAAGGCTTGTGTGTAGAGTTTGAAAAACTTATGCACAGTAAGTTTGAAATGAGTTCCATGGGGGAACTTACTTTCTTTTTAGGTCTCCAAGTGAAACAATCCAAAGAAGGCATATTTATCAGCCAAGATAAGTATGTAGCAGAGATCTTAAGGAAATTCAATTTTGCTGATTCTAAGGTTGCAAGTACACCAATGGATCCAGACAAAGGACTACTCAAGGATGCTGAAGGAGAAGATATGGATTTGCACAATTATAGGTCTATGATTGGATCTTTGATGTATCTTACATCATCAAGACCAGATATCATGTTCTCAGTATGTGTGTGTGCAAGGTTTCAAATACATCCCAAAATCTCTCATCTCACAGCAGTCAAAAGAATCTTTAGATATCTTAAGGGTCAACCTAGGTTAGGTCTTTGGTATCCAAGGGAATCATCTTTTGAATTGGTGGCTTATTCGGATAGTGACTATGCTGGTGCAACACTAGACAGAAAATCCACAACTGGTGGATGTCAATTTCTTGGTTGCAGACTAATCTCTTGGCAATGCAAGAAACAAACAATGGTGGCCAACTCTACAACTGAAGCAGAATATGTTGCTGGTGCAAGTTGTTGTGGGCAAGTTCTTTGGATCCAAAATCAAATGCTTGACTATGGGTACAATTTTCTTAACACCATTATTTATATTGACAATAGCAGTACTATTTGTATCATTAAAAACCCAGTTCAACACTCAAAAACAAAACATATTGAAATCAGACACCATTTCATAAGGGATTGCAATGAGAAAAGGTTAATTCAAGTTGTTAAAATTGATTCTGAAAAGAATTATGCAGACCTTCTCACCAAAGCTTTTGATTTAGGTAGATTCAAATACCTTGTAGGAGGTATTGGAATGATAAATCTTTGAAAATCATATGTTTTTGTTCATAAAATTAACTGGTATTGAATTTTTAACATGGTACTGCTAGTTAGTCAAAAGGTCCTGTTAGTTCATAATTGGTCCTGCTGATACAAAATTGCTATGTTTTGTTCATATAAATGCTTGAATGTTTACAATTATATAGATCAAGTGTTCTACACTTTGTTCTTTTGGTTTCCAACTAACACCTTTCAGGATGATAACAAAACAAGAGTTCTTTCAAACAAAAGGGGCAACAAAAGTTATATTCATTTCAGGAGAAATAACAATCTCAGGGGAGGAATTTATAGCCCAGAATGGAAGAAAGACCAATTGATGAAAGAAAATACAAGAGCATACAAGATGATGCAGAGTTGAAAAAGAGATAGTTAGATCACATATCTAGAAGGGATGAAGCATTTCTCAAGGAGAAAGTTCTATCTAGATCAAACTAAGAAATGTTTTCAACTCAAAGGCATGCTATTAGATGATTTCACTTGTTGAGCCAATCATCCAAGATACACAGCATCATTGCCTGATTTAAATTTCCTCCATCCAAGGAAATTGCACCATCTTTTGGGCCATCATGGCTTTTGGTATTCATCTCACCAAGTTTTTACAAACTTAAGAGTTGACTAGTCCTTAAGCAAACGGCTTTTGGTAAAGACAAATCAAATCCGTTGATGGTTGATAGTTTACCAAAAACTATATGGTTGTTAACTAACCATACTTAATTGTAAATAGTTAACTAGTCCTTAAGCAAACGGCTTTTGGTAAAGACAACTCAAATCCGTTGATAGCTGGTAGTTTGCTAAAAACTATAAGGGATTTTTATAAAACTTTAAGAAGGTACTGCTAGTACAAAAATGGTACTGCTAGAGTACAAAGGTACTGCTAGATAGCCGTTGAGCCTGTCAGAAAAAGTTTTAGCCTTTAGGCCTGGTAGTTAAAATTAGCCGTTGGGGTAGTTATGTAAATTACTGATGATTATATTATATTATATTTCACATATAAAAGATCTTTTTAACCGCCTTTTCAATTTCTTTTTATAATCTTTATTATTGTCGGTTAAAAGTAATTCTCTTATATCTTCTTTCATCAGTCATTATCATAATTCACATACATCTTTCATCTTCTACCAGTACTATCAAACAATCCCACCATCATATTCAAAATTTTCATTATGGCTTCCACAATTGATCTAAACTTTGTTCAACGTCACAATCAGTTAGCATTTTTGGAGAAGTCAGAGGATAATGCCTCATTTCATCAAGTAGTGGACTTTTTAAACAACTCCTACATCAGGTTTGCTTTGCTAGTCAATCCCACTATTTATGAAAAACAAATTTTACAATTTTGGGAATCTGCTAAAATTAAAACTTCTGAAAATGGGGAACAAAGAATAAAAGCCAAAGTGGATGGTAAACATTTGACTCTTACTGAGTCATCCATAAGAAGACATCTTCATTTGGATGATTCTGATGGTATTAGTCAGTTACCAGATACTGAAATTTTTGAAAATTTAACAAGAATGGGGTATCATGCTGAGTTCAACAAACTCACTTTTCTGAAAAAGCATCTTACTCCACAATGGAGATTTTTGATTCACACAATCCTTCACTGTTTGAGCCAGAAGAAAACCTCTTGGGAGCAATTTAGTGGCAACATGGCTTCTGCTCTCATTTGCTTAGCTACAAACAGAAAATACAATTTTTCTAAATATATTTTTGAAGGATTGATAAACAATGTGAATAGTAAAACAAAATTTTTGATGTATCCAAGATTCATTGGATGCATCATTGGAAAATTAAAACATGTGTTGCTTCCCACAGACTCAGTTTATGAAACACCAAAACTTTCTCAAAAAGTATTTTCAAATATGAGAATTGGTTTTAGAGGGGAGGAAGTTCCACTTTTTGATGAAATGGTACCACAACATCCAGAAGAACCAACACCATCTGCTGATACACCATCATCTAGTTCTTCACATGGTTTCATTTCACAAACACATCAAAAATCACCAACACCATCTCCAGTACCATCAGCAACACCACCACCATCCCCACATCATATATCACAAACCCAATCACCTCAGACAATGCAAGAGTTGAAAGACAAGGTGAAGTTCTTAGAGAAAGCTCTTAAAAGTCAAAATGAAAAGTTTTCTAAGATCAACATCAAATTGGTTAAGAGGGTTAAGAGATTGGAGGGTGAAGTGAAGAAGTTAAAAGGTAGAAAGTCTGCAAAGGTTGTTTTATCTAGTTCTTCACAGTCAGATGCTGATAGGATAGATCACTCTTCCAAAAAGGGGAGGAAGGATAGGTCTGAAGATGAGGAAGAAGAGGAGGAACAGGCTTAATTTGAATTCCATGATGGAACTCAAGTTTATGATGAAGAGCCTGTTGGAGCAGGGCAAGAGCCTGCTAGGGCAGAAGAAGAGTCTGCTAGGAGAGAAAGGCTATTGGCTATGGGGTATAAAGGGTCTGCTGAGAGAGTGTACAAGAGAAAGAGGATTTTAGTTGCTGATGAGCAATCCTCTGCTCCAACACAAGATCAAACTCCAAAGGATAAGGGCAAAGGTATTCTAATTGAAGATGAGCCAAAGTCCAAGAAGTTGAAAAGAACTCAGCAAATTCAGATGGCTTTAGGAGAAGAAGAGGCCAAAAGAGTTCAAGAAGAAGAGCTAAAAGCTAGAGAAGCTTCTAGAATGCTTGAAGAAATGAAAGAGCAGAAAGAAGCTGAAGAAGCTGCTCAAGCTCTTCTTGATACTCAAATTGCTCAAGAGACCTTTGATGCACAGATGTTATGGATTATTAACAATGATCCAATTGTGAAAGGTCATGCAGCAAATATAGTAAATGACAAGACACTCAATTCTGATGAGAAGACTGAAGCACTTGAATCTTTCATCAACAAGAAATACAAAGAAGCAGCTTTGGCTGACATTTTTGAGAAGATGAAGGAAAGCCAGAAGAGAGGTTTTAAAGTGGGCAAAACTAACAAAGATCAAACAATCTTTATGAAGAAATTTTTGAAGAATCAGACAAATTGGACTGATTATCAACTTAAGAAGAAATCTGCTGATGAAATCTTCTTTTTATATCTTCAAGCCTACAAGAATCTTTACTATAATGTTCCATCTGATGTACATCCCTCAAAGAAGAAGGAAGATGCTCAGAAGAAAGAAGTAGCAAAATTGGATCAAGGGCAAGTAAGTAAAATGTTGATTACTTTACCTACTATCATTCATGCTGATCCAATTAGGTCTAGACACCCTATAATTGATTGGGAAATACACCATGATAGATTTGGTAAGTCATGGAAAATATTAAGGGTTGGGGGACAGTCTGCTATCTTCAAGAATTTTGAAAATTTAGTTAGAGCATCTGATAGAGCAGATTTGGAAGAATTGTGGAATCTAGTGCAGATTAGGTTAGCCACAAATTCTAGTACAGATGCTAAGGAACAAGAGCTATGGGTGGAATTCAATAGGATGTTCGATCCTGATCCCAAAGATGTTCATTGGAAATTTCCCTATTATGATCCTTCAACAACTTGGGAATTTCTAAGTCATAGCCATACTCATCATCTTTTCACACAGAGTGGGATAGAACTTTTTATGTTAGCTGAGAAAGAGTATCCTCTTAGCTATGAAGTGCTTAAAGCTATGATCTCCAAGAGATTAAGGTGTGACAAGGATGAAGAAAACTCAGAGATTGTTCAGAGTTTGCTGAGGAGCATATCTGAGCAATATGAAAGAAAAAGGAAGGATAGAAAGTAAGGTTTTTGGAAGAGTTCTCAAATCCTCAAGGTATGTATTTTATTCATCAGAAACTTGTGTATTTTAATGGAAATAACAAGTTTAGGGGAGGATTGTTGGGAATAAAATGATCAAAGTCAAAGAGCCTGCCAATGATGAGAAGAGCCTGCTAGTTGATTTTGTAGTGTACGAAGATGTTCTACCAGTACCTTCTGGGTAGAAGGTACTGCTAGCTAATGAAGAGCCTGCCAAGCTTATGTCAAGTCTATTAGATATTTTGTAATAGATATTTAGTTGAATTATTAGTCTTTGTACATTGTTATACGTTATGTAGAAGTAGATTAGTCTTCTGTGGTGACAGAAGAATATATCAGAGTGTACATGGGTAGTTGTATTTAATTGTAGGCGCTAATATAGTCAAAGTATAGTATTATATTCATCTACTTGACAACATGTAATAAGATATCCTTATCTTATAAAAGGATATCTTAGTCACTTCTTCATGCATGCATCTTTCACAACTAAATAACCACGAACCAACTATCTATCAAGTAACTTAGTTACTTTGAATCACAAATCCTTTTTACAATCTTAGATTCAAGATTACTTTGTAATCCTGGTGATATTTAGATCATCCGTATTATTCATCAATAATATTGAATCGTTTTGTTCTAACCAAAGTTGTGTTCTTTGTTCATTGCATTCACACATTTACTTAAAACTCACCACCTTGTGTTCTTTTAAAGTGTGTTGTAGTAGATTCCGCATGCTAAACACATTCAATACATAAATATCTCAATCGAACTATAACCAAAACGTTCCACAAATAGTAGTACCAATAACTTTGAAGGATTGATGTCTCAATTTATGGCATCTCAAGAAGCTCGTTTAGCCAAGTTTGAAGCCGATTTCAAACAAAAACAAAGCGAGATGACCAATAAGATTGACACTTTGTTGAAAGCCCTCAATGACCGAGAAATGGGAGCACTCCCTAGCAACACGGTCAAGAACCCGAAACTAAACGTCAACGCCATTTCATCGGTTTCGTCTCCTAGTTCTTGTCCACAATATTATTCGGTCAATTCCATGAGCACGTGTTTCAAACAAACCCAAGTCGTAGTTGAAACACCTCCCACTCAAAACCTTGACGAAGAATTCAAGGAGCTCCACCTTGAAAGTCCGGTTATTGATGTGTTGGATGAGAAGAAGCTCAAGTTAGGCGAAAAAGGGACCGCCTTCGTTCAAAACAAGCTACCTAAGAAGTTAGATGATCCGGGCTTATTTGTTCTACCTTGCAAGATCGGTAATTCGGAGGCTTATGACACATTAGCCGATCTTGGATCAAGCCTTAACCTACTTCCGTTACCTCTCTACACCTCTCTAAAACTAGGAAAACTTGAAGAAACCGAGGTGATAATAGGCTTAGCGGATGGGAGTGTTGCTTACCCGGTTGGAGTAGTCAAAGACGTGTTAGTACACATAGGAAAACTAACCATTTTAGCCGATTTCCACGTCCTTGATATGGTTAGCGACCCTACATGCCCCTTGTTGATAGGTAGAGGATTTTTGGTGACCGCTAGTGCTATGATTGATTGTAAGGAATCTAAGATAGCGGTAGGAGAAGGTGATACTTGGTCAGTCTATGATGTGAAGAAACATGCCTATGATACTAGTGATGAACCAACACCCCATTGGTTAGAATTAAATAGGAGACCATCTAGATATGGACCTTGGATCGATAGAGACTTCATAGGACCCCAACGCCCATTTTACCTAGAAGAGGACTTTGTGAACCAAACACATACGGTAGAGCAACTCTTGGCTAGGGACACCGAATTGGATCCATTTGAAGACCCTCTAGTTTTTAGGAAGATGATTGATTTCCTAGGAGTTTTGCCAATTAACCTAGGGATGAATAAGTGGACTTGTGAGGACGATGATCATAAGTGGGATTGGGAAAAACCACCCAAAGATGGAGATGGGTCATGGCATATTAAGATGACATTGTATGACCCGGATGGAGAGAAGTTTGAAAAGATATATTGTATTAAGCGGACCAATAGGAAACTTCAATCCAAGCTTAACCCTAAAGACGTCCTCGATGACGAACTCACTTACATAGGGTAGAAGGAATTTGAGTCTAGCTACAAGACTCGTTAATAAAGAAAAGCGCTTCTTGGGAGGCAACCCAAGCTTTATTTGCTTTATGTGTTTATTTATTTGTTTGTTTGATTTTATTTGCTTCCGTATGTGTGTTTAATTTTTATTATTATTGATTCATGTTCAAAACTAGATTGTGAAAATGCTTTATCTTGTTTTTAACTTCGTCTTAACTACATATAAAGGTATTTTGCAAAAGATAAGTGTAAGGGAAATCCAAATCGGTTTATTAGAACAAATGAACATGAATCGTAATAATAATAAATTAACATACATATTAGTAATTGTTTGAGTCAAATGCTTGTATCGAGTCATAATGATGTTTTGCAGGAATTCCAGGAAGTAAGGTATAGGTTTTTCCAGAAATTTTCCGGAAACTTAACATGAAAAATCTGTCAGATCATTTATGACGGCGTCAGGCTTTACAACCTGACGGCGTCAGGTTTTAATTTTCTGAAATTTTTGAAAGTTTTGTTTTCATAAAAAGTTTTTATTAAATCTCTAACTTATAAACTCCAGGAATCTGCAAAATTATCATTCCACAAGCATTATATCCTTATATAGAATTTATCCCGCCGATGTTATGCAGGTTTTCGTGTTTGTTTTCTTAGGTTTAACAGGTTATTTTGGACAAAGAGATGTATGTGGAATCAAGCTTTTGGCGATGCATTAGTCGTGAAGCTTCAACATTACCTTGGAAGAAGATCTAACCATGTTACCCCTTTATCCACCGAGCGAATCAGGGGAGTATTTGATTTCATTCTTTTACCTTATTTACTTTTACATCTTGTTATTTGAACATTGGGGACAATGTTCATCTTAAGTGTAAGGGGGGGTAAAGTACGATACTTTAGAGAATACAATTGCGCTTGATTTTTGTTTGTTTAATGGTAGATGTGTAATAAAACTGAGATAAATACCTGTTAGGGCAATTTTAGTGCCAAATTTAAATTTTTTTACAACATATAGGAGTGAAACTTTGATCTTAATGAGCGTCTCACGGATAGGAGTTATATGACTAGCACAAAACCGTACCACTAAAAAATTTTCCACCCCCAAATATGTAAGGTTCGCCCCTAGAATTGGTAGGAAAAGCATTTATGCTATGATATGTGTACCGGTAGCACTTAGATTCTAGAACTTGCGTTAGGACCATTTCGAGGCCACAAGTGAGACTACATTCGTGTAGTTAGATTTACTACATGATAAGAGGCATTAGGATTAACCCATTGTTTTACACCTGTGTTTTTGTTATAATTACATTGGCTACATTGGTCAAGTAATTCTCCCACACCCTTTGCGTTGTACTCATTTTTAGTACACGATACCCCTAGTACACCCCTCAGAGCCTATCTTTTCGTTTCGACCTTTAAGCATTTTACTTAAAGGAAGAATTTGTTTACACCCCACTTAAATGTACACCCAAATCGCCTTAGCCTACCTTGTATGCACTCATTTTTAGTGCATTATTGTGACAACATTTGTTTAAACCCCAAGTTAATTATCTAATTGATTACATGGTTGCTAAGTCGAGTCATATCCTTGTACATATTGTTTTGGGACGATTGGGACTCATGGGTAAAGTACTAGTGTAATGGAGTAATGGGGAAGAACAACATTATTACCCCCATATGTGCTAAATATTTTAAAAGTACTCCAAGTGTGTTTCGATTATCTTAATTCGAGTCATTAGAATAGTTATTTGTAAAGTTATGTAAAAGTTTAAGTGTAAGGGGAATGCAACGCCCCCATGATGTATTATTTTGGATGGTAGGGCAAGAGTGTATGAAAAAAAAAAATCGAAAAAATCAAGAAAAATACAAAAAAATGAGAAAAAGAAAAGTAGAAAAAACATACGGACTACCATCCCGTTTCATTTTATGTTTTTTTTATGTTTTTGTTATTTTGTTTTTAGCTTAAGTCGAGTCTAGTCTTGGCTTAGCAACGCCATATTGTACATGTAATTAATCAAGATCTTTAACTCGCCACCAGTAAAATATCCCTTATCCAACAAATCCGTGTTTATCATATCCCTACACCTCACGTTATAACCCATGTAAAAGCCCTCTTTGATAGTTTATCTTAGGTGCTTACGCCTAGTGGAGAAGGTTTTCGATCCTTTCCCAAGCCTATGGTAATCTATTTCCTATGACAGGTAGTGAGAGATATTATCCGTTTTCATTTATGAGATTTATTTTGATGACACCTGAGAGATGTAAGTATCTAAACACTACTTGTGAGGTGCTAGTTTGTAATCTCCGTGCTTATTATGATTAAAGTGGAACGACTATTTATTGTAATTACTTTTATATTAGCATTAAATGACCCCTAACTTGTATTTTGATTAGAATAAAAGCGCATTTGCTTGAGGACAAGCAAATCTCAAGTGTAAGGGTATTTGATGAAGCGAAAAGTGTACCGCTTTTAGGGGGTCATTTAAGCCCTAAATCGTATTTATTTGATCAAATATTGCCCTAAATCGTTCCTTTTGTCATTTTAGGTACTTTGGAGAAGAAATCTAGAAAAGGACGCATTTTGGACGTTTTTGGAGCATAAAAGTGAAGAAAACGACAAAGTCTCAAAATCGGCTGGAAAAATACCTTTGACGGCGTCAGGGATTGTTCTAGACGGCGTCATGGCTTGGCAAAAGAGGTGGATATGAAAAATACACGAGACGCGCCAGAGAGTTTTGCAATGGAAAGTCTGACGGCGTCACCCTTTAAGATGATCAAGGCCATCACGGTTTAAGTTAAAGAGAGACGGCGTCAAGCTCATTTCTGACGGCGTCAACCTTTGATAGGCCAGAGCGGATTTTGGAGGACTAAAGAGGGACGGCGTCAGGAAGACCATCCGGGAACCCTAGACACGGCGAGGTGACGGCGTCAAGATCTATAACGTGACGCCGTCAGATACTAAGTTCTATATATAGTTTTGCAATTTTTTGTCATTAGTGTGCAACTTTGTGAGGAGAAACCCTAAGACGAATTTCTGCCATTTTCAAGGGTTTTCATACCCTTGGATCTCCCATGTTTAATTGAAGATAAGTGATCATTTAATCATTCAATATGTCTATGTGTTGTTTGATTATATCTCGTTCTTGTCTTTTAATTAACATGTTAGGCTAGATTTATCTTGTGTTTGCTTAGATCTAATGAAACCTAACTACTGATTATTGATTATTAGTGTGTTATTAATTGTATTGGATGATTGTTCATCGATATTAGGCTTAAGAAAACTGGCTAACCTCCTATACGGTAACTTGCTTGAACGTCTTAAGAAACATGAACCAATGCGTACTAAGGTTTTTATGGTTGTATTTAATGCATGAGCGAATTCTAGTGATCCCATGTTAGGAGCTTCCTAGCCGGCTCGACATAGGAGTGAAGTAGGAGCTTGTAGAGTTGGGGAAGTACGTACGCCACCCCACGATTGGTATTAAGGAATACACCCGTCATCCATGCAATTAATACACACTAATCAACCGGTAAAAGATAGTTAGGGAGTAAGGAAATCTAAGTAAACACATTTCTCTCCACATAAGTTTCACAACCTTTTCATTTTCAGTTATTTTATTTTATTTGCAATTGTAGTTATTTGGGTTAGTTGACTAGCAACTAATTCCGCCCACTCCTTCAAACCCGAGATTTTACTTGCTTTCATAAAAATATAAAAAAATACAAAAAGAATCTTCCCTCACCCTTAGACCTATTAGAATAGTTTTTTCAATCCTAACGACACTATTCCCCTAGAGAACGATCAATCCCCCGGTACTTGCCACTTCACTATACTACATCGGTCAGGTACACTGCCTGGTGGGGATTGCAAGCCTCTTGAGATCCCTCGAGAGGTAAAACCTGTTGTAAGGTCGCAAAACCACGCATCATATACATACGACATTCTTATCATTTTTCTCAACTCTATCTCACAATCATATTCTGCAAACAAATTCCAATCAACAAACCTTGGCTTAGCAATTTCTCTCCTTTGTAGCTTTGAAAGACGCTCCCAAAAAGCGTGCTTTTCCTCCTTCCTAAGGTTGCTAAACTTCAAGTTTTCATTACGCTCCTGATTGAGAGTATATTTGACCTTGCTCTTAGCATTCCTTTGCACATACTTTGTTACAATCGGATTCACTCCACCACGTGATGAACTCGAGCCACCTGCAAGATAACTCTGTAGAAAACACAAACATATGATCGTATAAGAGCATAAGAACCAAGATTACATGATTTAGAAGTCACAAAACTCGTTTTAAATTTTTTCTTTTTTCTTTTACCGAGCCCTCCATCCGATCGGGATTCCTCCAACCGAATCGGATGGAGTAAATGTCCCAGCCCAACCGATCGGTATTGCCCCGCAACCGAATTGGTTGGGACCTACTGTCTCAAAAAAAATTTCTTTCTCCGACTTTCAATCAATTCTATCAAATTCTACTCTTTCCTATCATGCATTTGATCAATTATCATGGTTTCTACATATCCCACTCATCTCCAAAACATATTCATAACATATTCGCATGATTTCTCAATCTTCCTAGAACATATGAACACTAACAAATCAAGGCTCCTCAATTTATGTTCTAATCCACAACGCATCATCCTAACATCACTAATCAACAACTAAATAACACCTGGGAATCATCAATTTCAATCTAAATCGATTCAAAGTTTTGACCCATTTTAATCCGAAAATTCAATCAATTAATTCTTCCTCAAAACTTAATCAATCTATCTAATTCTTTTTGCAATGAATTCCTCAATCATTTACCCATCTATTCCAGAAAAATTACGTCTTAATTCGAACTATATCAAAAATACCCAAATTTTGACCTAATTCAAGAAATCCGAATTAAAACCTAATTAATACAAATTGATGATGTTACTTACTTGTTTAGGTGCCATAGATGATCCTTCAACACTCCTGCAACACTTAATAAACTCCTAATGGTCGAATTTTTGAACCCCAAGTTTGGTGGATTGAGTGTGTGTGTGTTTTTGTGATTTTTAAAATCTTGAGTATATATATTTCACTCCATCCGATCAGTATTTGATCCAACCGATTCGGATTGAATTTTTGCAAAAACTTCACTTTTCCTTTTGTCAACACTTTATCACACTTGTAAGAACAAGTAAAAGTGTTTTCACTCTTCAAAAATACTTCTTTTAAGCATGAAAAATACTCCACCACACTTAATCTCCCAACTTGTTTTTCAAGTCTATCTCTACAACTTCTAAAACAAAACTTAACTCTTAAACTCAAAACATAACTTCATAAACTTAAAACTTAATAAAACCAAGACAATCAAAAGGTCTTAACTTAAACTCAAACTTAAATACAAACATTAAACTACTAGAAATGCATAAAAATTAAAAAGAAAACAAACAAAACACTAGCACAAGCTTCGTGCTTTTATTCTTCAAACTCTTGTCTTTCATCCTTCAAAATACTCGTGCCTCAAGATATCTTCATTTTGAAACTTCCCGGACAACTTCCGGTTAGTCATTTGCGTTTTAAACTTCCTTGTAAAGTTCCTTCCATCCGGACAAACTATATCAAACTTCACATGCCAATCTCCGTCTCCTTCTTTCTTCTTGTAAACACTAGATCCTTCGGGTCCCCATTCCAAATTCTTTAGTTGGACCGGTAAAGATCCAAGAAAATCTGTCAATTTGTTAAACACAAAAACATTCTTAAAGGGGTTATAGAAAGCCACCTTCGCTAGAGCTCTTTCCATCTCGTCTTCAATGTCAAAGTAACTTGGGACAACCGGCCCATATTTAGGCCTCCCTTCTTCATCTTTACCTACTTCAAAACAACCCAAATGGTCTTCTTCTTCATCTTCATAAACTTCCTTAACAATCTTTCCTCTAGGTTTAGGATAATATGTATGCTTCAAGATTCCATCACTAATAGTCATAGTACCTCTTCCCATATCTATAATAGCTCCACAAGTTCTCAAAAACGTTCTTCCTAACAACAATGGTAACTCCTTATCCATCGGAATGTTAAGCATAAGAAAATCGGCCAAGAAAGCTTGATATCCTACTTAGACTCTAACATTCTTTACTTCTCCCATCGCTTTTGCTCGTGAATTATCTGCCATAGTAAGATTATATTGATTTGGTTGAGGATTACCAAGTCCTAATCTCTTATATAATGGATACGGCATTACATTCACACTTTCTCCTGTGTCAGCCAATGCATACATCGCATCTGTTCCATTCACTTTAATCGGTAACACAAAATTTCCCGGATCGCTCTCCTTTTTGGGCAACCCATTCTCAACTATTCTTTCTCTTGCAATCTCATCAAAATTCTTATCTTCTAACCTAGCCCTTGCCATCATAACTGCATCCAACTTCTTACGATAAGTCATGTAATTGTTCAACACCTCAATAACCGGCTTTTCCTCCATAAGCTCCTTAAACTTCATTTCCAAATTTTCCAAAATCGCTTCCTTTTGCTCTTGGGTTAATGGTTTAACTATTTGTGGTGTTTTGGGTGGTGAACTGGATGAAGAACTTTCATTCTTAGGGGTGGAGGGTTGGGTAAGTTTGTTAAGTGATGTTTTCTTTCTATTTGCTTTTCCCATTTTAACAATCTCTCCCTTTCCTACTTTTTCTTCTACCATATCATCAACATCAATCCTCATCTCTCCCAATACAAAATCAATCCTACATTTAGTCTTAACCATGAAATCTCTACCAAACACAACTTCTGGTTCATCAGCATTCCCATATTCCAAAACAACAAAATCAACTTTGAATACATGACCATGAATATTGACACTCACATCTCTCACTATCTTTCTTCCATAATCCTCATAGTCAAGTCTAACAAAACCAAGCTTACCAAGCATATCTTCCATAATGTAGTTGTCACCATATTCTATATTAAGCTGAGCATCCCAAGCTTTTATACCTTCCACACCACAAGGTGTAGCATACCTCATGAACGGTGCATCAAACTCTTTAGGTGGTGCTCGTGTAAACACAACAACTCTTTTCTCCTTAGGTAAACAAACATGATTTTCTCCAACTTCTTCTTTCCTTTCAAAATCAACCTTAACTTCTTCCAAAATATTTTCCAAACTCTCCAATGAATCACCCGAATCTTTCAGCATCTCTTCCAAATTTCTCAAGTATTCTGACACATTGCTTAAACTCTCCATTCTACTTAAACACTAACTATAACATAACCACAAAAACAAAAAATCCAAACTATTAGCGTGAGGGTTAGTTATAATCGAAACATATTAAAATATTAAACCAAAGCAAGCAAGCAAACAAACAACTTCAAACTCTTAAAACATCAAAACAACTAAAAATTAAAAATTTCAAAAACTTTTACCGAGGAATCCATCCGATCGGTATTGAACTCCATCCGATCGGATGGTTGAATCGTTAAAAATCAAATTTACCCAACCGAATCGGATGCGGGCAACATCCGATCGGTTAAATCGAAATTTTTCTAAAAAAAACTTTTTTTTTTATATATTTATTTTTATTTGAAAACTAAATTAAAACTTTTTAATATAAAAACTTAATAATTGAGAATAAACTAATTTATAAAAATGAAAAACTAAACATCATTACTAACATTAAATTTCATTAAACTAATTAACTACTAATCATTAACTAACTCATAAATTAAAACTTTTTAACTACTAACTATTAAATCTAAAATTAACTACATTAACTAAGTTTAATAAAACATTAAAAGCATGTAAAAACTATTCTAATTACCCTATTAATTATCTTTTTTTCTTTCTTTTCTCGTTATGTGCACACACATTTTATTTTTTCTTTCTTTTCTCGTTACGTGCTTGTTCCTTTGTTGTGGCACTACTTTCTTTCATAGAACTTGATCTTTTCTTGATATATGAACATAGAAATCTTGACATTATCAAATCCTTGAATTCTCGTATGGTTTCTCTCTCGTTTTCCTCTCGTGAATCTTCCAATGTGCATAATCACTTCATTTCTTCATCTTTTTATCATCTTTTCCTGTACTTGGCTATATTTACTTGCATATACACTTTTTCACGATTTAGTAACAAATACACACAAATATAACCAAATATGATGCACAAAACTAACGATAACGTGACTAAAAATATGTTCAATTTGAGCGTTATTAGCTGGCTTGGGCCAAGTTAACTCTGGGTGTGTGTTTTAAATTCTTTAGTTTTGTTTTTGAGTCTAGGTCGCAGGAGGATAGGATTAGGATAGTTTTGGAAGTTGATTTGAGGAGATTGGTTTCTTGTTTGTTTGGTCTATCTGTTTTGTAGTTGTTTGTTTGTTTGTTGATTAGTTGTTATTTTCTTGGTTTTTTGTTTAGCTGTTTGTCTGTTTGATTCTTATTGTTCATTGTGGCTATTATGATTAGTAGTTTAGATCAGAGTAACCCTCTGCATCTGCATCCTAATGATTCTAATTGTGCATCTGTTGTAAGTATCAAAATATCTAGTGTTGAGAATTATAGAGTCTGGGCTAGTACTATGAAACTTGCTATGCAAATTAAAAACAAGATGGGTTTTCTTGATGGAACTTGTATTAGGACTGATTATGTTGCTAGTCCTTTATTAGAGGCACAGTGGGATAGGTGTAATGCAGTTGTTCTAAATTGGGTCCTTAGTTCTTTGTCTCAAGATGTGTATCTTGGTCATGTTTTTTCTGATAATGCTGCTACTGTGTGGAGAGAATTAAAAGACACTTATGATAGAATTGATGGTTATGTGGTATTCAATTTGTTGCAAAAGATTAATACATACAAACAAAGTGGTTTGCCTGTTTCTGAATATTTTCATAAGTTGAGTTCTCTTTGGAGAGAATTTGATATTCTTAACAAACTGCCTGATTGTGTTTGTGAGTCTAGGACTGAGCTGAATGATCATGCTAAGTTGTTAAAGTTGATTCAATTCTTGATGGGTCTTGATGATATTTATCAACCCATTAGGAGCAGTATCTTGACCAGGGAAATTCTTCCTGAGGTTAAAGATGCTTTTGTCATCATTTCTAGGGAAGAATCCCATAGAGGGATTCCTACCACTTCTGTGAAATCTGAGAAGCCTCAGGTTTCTGCTTTTGTGGCTAGACCAAATGGAAATAACAAGAGAAATTCTAATAATAATTGGCCTAGTAACAACATGAATAATAATAGAGGAAATTATGATAGCTTGCTTTGTAAGAACTGTGGTTTAAAAGGACATACTATTGATAGATGTTTTGAATTAATAGGTTATCCACCTGGATTCAAAAAGAATCCTAATCTGAAACCTGTTACTGGTTTTAATAGAAGTAACAATGCTGAAGTTAATAGTGATGTCAAAAATGCTAGTACTCTATCTTTTACTAATGATCAGGTTTTGAAGTTGATGAGTCTTCTAAATGACAAAAACAGTTCCTCTGCACATGTTAATATGGCAGGTAGTGCTTCTTGTTCCTTTTTTAATTGCAATGTGTTTTTTAATCAACATTTCTACAGATTTTTTTGTGCCAATCTGAAAGTTAATGGTGTTAGTTATCACTTGGGTTGGATTATAGATTCAGGGGCTAACCAACACATGACTAATAATACTGATAAGATGTTTGGGGTTGTTGATATATCTGATTTAAAAATGACTGTTGGACACCCAAATGGTACTTTGGCCAAAATTACTCATGTAGGAAACTTGAGATTAAATAATAATGTGGTTTTGTTTGATGTTTTGGTTGTTCCTGAGTATACTGTCAGTCTTTTATCTGTTCATAAAATGATTAAAGATAGTAAATTGTGTGTTGGTTTTGATGAAACTAAGTGTTACATTCAGGATTTGAAAAAGGAGAAAGTTCTGGGGACTGGTAGTGAATTTGGTGGACTTTACATGTTTGATAAAGAGTTTGTTAGTTCTGCTGTTTTGAATAAGAAGTATGGCATAATAGACTTGGGCACCCTGCTAATCAGGTTTTGAAACTGTTAAAATCTTCTTTAAATTTGACCAATTTGAATCATGAAGGTCCTTGTGAGGTTTGCCATAAGGCAAAACAGAGCAGGGATCCTTTTCCTTTAAGTGAAACTAAATCTTCTGTGGTAGGAGAACTTATACATCTTGATGTATGGGGTCCCTACAAAGTGGTTAGCAGGGAGGGTTTTAGGTATTTTCTTACTATAGTTGATGATTATAGCAGATCTGTTTGGGTGTATATGCTCAAAACAAAAGATGAGGTGTTTGGAATGTTTGTTATTTTTTATAATCTGGTCTTAACTCAGTTTAATAAGAAAATAAAGGTCATAAGGTCTGATAATGGAACTGAATTTATAAATCATAAAATGACTGATTTTGTTAATACTATGGGTATTATTCATCAAACTTCATGTGCATATACACCTCAACAGAATGGTATAGCAGAAAGGAAACATAGACATCTATTAAATGTTGCTAGAAGTCTTATGTTTCAGGGAGGGATTCCTCTTGTGTTTTGGCCTGAGTGTGTTTTAACTGCTACTTATTTGATCAATAGGCTTCCTTCCTCTATTTTAAATGGCAAGTCTCCTTTCTCAATGGTGTATAATAGAGAACCTAATTTGTCCCATCTTAGAAGTTTTGGGAGTTTGTGTTTTGTTACTATACTAAAACCTTCTGATAAGTTTTCTGCTAAGTCTGAAAAGTGTGTTTTGATTGGATATGCTAGTGGTAAGAAGGCTTATAAACTTTTGAGTCTTGAAAATAGAGCTGTTTTATATTCAAGGGATGTTAAATTTTATGAGGCTGTGTTTCCTTATAAAATGAGTCAAAATGTGGTTTCTGAGACTGAATATGAGGTTTCAAACTTAAACTTTTTTGATAATATTGAGTCTGAAACTACACCTAAAACTTCTATTCCTGATCCTCCCAATGATGATAATAATAGAGAAGGAAATACATCTGTTGGTAGAGAAGGTAGGGATCATCAACCAGATGAGGCTGTGAATACTCAGTTGCCTGGATTTATTGAACAGATACAATATCCAGTGTATGAGAATGACTCACAGTCACCTGGACATGATGAGATACACCCAACAACTCCTTTAGGTGAAAATTTAAGGTCTATGGGAAATGTTGGTTCTAATAATGATAATCTTGGTTCTCAAAATGTTTTTGATAAACAAACAGAGGAAGCTAGTCAAAGAAGGTCTAAGAGATCTACTACTTTTCCTGCTAAATTGAATGATTATGTGTTTGATACTAAGGTTAGATATGGTCTGAATAAATATGCTAATCATACTTTATTGATTTCTGAGAATTGTTGTTTTGTGTCAAATCTGAATAAGTCTGTTGAACCTTGTACTTATGAAGAGGCTAGTAAAGATCCTAGGTGGATTAATGCTATGAATGAGGAAATATATGCATTACATGAAAATGATACTTGGGAAGTTGTTGAATTACCAGCTGGTAGAAAACCAATTGGTAGTAAGTGGGTTCTGAAAATTAAATACAAGACATCTGGTAAAGTTAAGAGGTATAAGGCTAGATTAGTTGCTAAGGGGTTTGGTCAAAAAGAAGGTGTTGATTATGAGGAAACCTTTAGTCCTGTGGTTAAAATGGGTACTGTTAGGTGTTTACTCAGTTTGGCTGTCCAAAAATCTTGGAAAATTTTCCAAATGGATGTGAATAATGCTTTTTTGTATGGTGATCTAAAAGAGGAAGTATATATGCTTCCTCCACCAGGGTACAATACAGATAATGGTAACAAAGTTTGTAGATTGAAAAAGTCCTTGTATGGGCTTAAACAAGCTCCTAGATAGTGGAACCATAAGCTGTCTGAGGCCTTGCTTGAAGCTGGGTTTGTTCAGTCTAAAAATGATCATTCTTTATTCATTAGAAGGAATGATAAGGCTGTGGTTTTCTTACTAGTTTATGTGGATGACTTAGTTATTACTGGTGATTGTGAAGATGAAATTGAAAGTGTTAAACAGTTTTTGAAAACAAAATTTAAAATTAAAGATCTGGGAGAACTTAAGTATTTTCTTGGAATTGAGGTTTTAAGAACTAAAACTGGGTTATGTCTTAATCAAAGAAAGTATTGTCTTGAACTGTTACATGAGTTTGGATTGTTAGCTTGCAGACCTGTGTTGACTCCATTGCCTGAAAATATAGTGTTAGCACACCAAGAGTCTAATGATGATAAGTTTCTTAAAAATGTTACTAGTTATCAAAAGCTGGTAGGGAAATTGATTTATCTGACTATGACTAGACCTGATATATCCTTTACAATCTCATTTTAAACTTGGTTTAAGAGTTCTTAAATACTTGAAACTTGCTCCTGGGAATGGCATTGGATTTGATAAGTCAGATCATGGGTTTAAAGTGGTTGCTTATTCTGATTCAGATTGGGCTAAGTGCCCTATAACAAGAAAGTATGTTTCAGGATACTGTGTTTTTGTGAATAACAACTTGGTTTCATGGAAAAGCAAGAAGCAGGCCACACTTTCTAAGTCTTCTGCTGAAGCAGAATACAGAAGTATGGCTTCTGCAACTTGTGAGATAATGTGGATTCTGAAGGTCTTAGAAGACCTGGGTGAAACTGGGTTACTTCCAGTAGATTTGTTGTGTGATAATAATTATGATGTTCAAATTGCTGGTAATCCAGTTATGCATGAAAAAACTAAACATTTTGATATTGATGTTTACTTGGTGAGAGATAAGGTTGCATCAGGTTTGATTAGAACTGTACATGTTGATTCTAAAAATCAAGCTGCTGATGTGTTTACTAAGGCACTTGGGTCTGTGCAGCATTCTTTCTTGGTTAAAAAGCTTGGCATGTTGAACTTATTTGTTTAATAAGTTTGAGGGAGGGTATTGGAAAATACTTTTCATAAAAAACTTATTAAACTTTGAGGACTGATGTGTAAATATTTTTAGCCTTGTTCTCTAATGTTTAACTTTGGTGTCAGTTTTGTTAGTATTGAGTTGTGCAGGGTCTTAAGTGCAATATTGGAGTATATAAGCTATCATCCAGCTAGGGTTTTGGTTATCTCTCATTATTCACACACATTGGCTCCTGATTCTCTCTCAAGTCTTCTCTGGCAACATCAGTTTCATAAGTTGTAGTTTTTGGCTAGTTTGTTAGCCTAGTTTCTGGGTTTAAATCATATCATCTTGACCTGCTGGTGTAGTTTGGTTTTAGTGTTGATTAGGTGAGAGTTTATGTAAAGATAGCACTCGGTAGGAGGACTATCTTGTTTTCTATTGTAATCGTACTTGGCTTGCATCCGTTTGGGGACAAGTCTTCAGTGTATATTGTTATAATAAAGATCACCAAGGGGTGGTTGGTTGGGTGATTCATCTTGTGTTGGTTGTTTTGGTACCATTTTCACAGTTTTCGACTATGTTGATTCAGTAAACTTTAAAGAATAATGCAATTACTAGTACACATATAGGAGTCTCGATAAAAATGGCCAAAAAAAGCTTAAGTAAATTCAAAATAAATTCCCACCAATATACAAATTACTAACTTACTGACTCGTGAACATCACAGGATACGAACGTCATAGGATAAAAAGGTAATCTATTTAACTAATCGAAAATATACCAAAAAACGACTGTTAATCAATCTAGTAGGCGGAGATTCATGAGTAAAATATATATTTTTGGCTAAGTTGTATAATAATATAATTATAAAGCAACAAAAAGGTACTATTAGGAATTGAACTTATATTTTATAATGAATAAAGGATGTTAATGATGTTAATTGAAATAATATTGAAACGGTGAGTTGAAGAAAATTGTAGCGCATATTTGTTGACGCATAGTAGTTTATATTTTTGTGGTGAGCGTTGTTATAATTTTTAGGATTGTTTAGGTCGTATTAATTGATACCTTCTAATAAGTATAGTTGTTAATAAGTACTAGCACATTACCCGTGTAAAGCAGCGGGAACGAGTAATACCTTTAGCTAGGGCTAATCTTTTTGTCTTTTTGTGGTTTGCGTTTTTCAGTGATTGATGATAATTTTTGTGGTCGTGGGCTTGCGGTGAGAGATTGTGAAGAAGTTAAAATGTCATATTATTATGTGTAAAGTATAAAGAATTGAAGTTAAAGCTCCCAAATTAACGTTAGGATAATCGTAACTCTTAAAAACTTGTATTTATTAGACATCCTTTTCTATTTCATGATATTTATTGATGAGTTTGGAAATATCTCATTGCTTTGATTTTATTTTTTTTTTTACTTTTTTTTAAATTTTTTTTTTTTTACATGCTTTGAAGTTTGACTAATTGCTACTGAAAAAGTCTCGACATTTGAAAAAGCCATAGCTTAACTAATGGCTACTACAAATTTTCAATATTTAAAGTGGATGGTCCTAAATTAATTTCTTAACATTTTGTTTTTTCAAAAGTATGCAAATTAACTTTGTCCTATTTTGTGGAAAATATGATGAAGACTGAAGTTAATGATCTCAAAATAGACGTTAGGAAACTCTTACGAACTTGTATTTATTAGACATCATTTTCTATCTTGTGATATTTTTTTAGGAGATAGGAAATTTCTTTTTGCTTTGAACTAGCTTTTAAAATTGTGCATATGCGGGATTGTTGATGCGCGTGATGTGTCGTTGCGGTTTAGCAGTATTAATGCCTACTCAAGTTTTAAATTTATATTTAGCCGACTTATCAATAACACACACACTTAACGAGCAGTGTACCCGGTCAGTATGAATATAATGGTAAGTAGAGTGTCGATCACTAAGAGTGGAACGTATTATCTAGTTATTCTAATCAGTATTTTAATATCCTAAGTTAGCTATACAACCTAATCTAACGCAAGGGGGTTCAGCCTGAGAGACTGGCACGGTTTGGTTATAATTAAATGGTAAACTAAACTAATGAGCACGAATCAACGATTAGCACACACGTACACAGATAGATACTTGAGACAATAAGAAGACCTGTCCTGATAATTAAGTAGCTTGTCACTTATTTTATTGCTAGTTTTATATGAAGTGTATATAATTAAACCTTTCTCGTTGGCTCTAATCTTATCGGCGAGTAAACCCTTAATGATTACTTATGTCTATCCTACTTTTCTAGAGTATTGGGCATTTGTGATGCCCACGTCTCGTATACGCTAGAATAGATAGGCGAGGAAGGGGCATGGCGACCCAAGCAAAGCTCAGCTAGACACAGAGGTTATCAATGCACTAATAAAAGTCACCAAAGACATCAACATATAAACTTTAATTAATGGGAAAGCAATATTAAGGGGAGTGCATGATTTTCCGTAGTCACATGACACAAGCCCATCAATCCTGATGAATTAAAGTGTACTAATACAATAAAACAAAACTACTTAATGAATTGAATACATGCAGGACCTTCTTACAGCTCTTGTATCTTCGTTTAGGTGTGTCTTGTGCTGCTTGGTCGTCTGAATTCGGCTCTAGGGTTTCTGTCTCTCTCTAAAATCTAAGCTCCGTGTGTGTGTCGAAATTCGTCTGGCCTTGGGGTATTTATAGTTTCTGTCTGAGGGATCGATGCGGCGCATAGAATGAATAGATGCGGCGCATTGACTTAACTTCGCGTGGGGTCCAAGATTAATATATTCAGGAATATTCGTACACCGTCTTCAGATGCGGCGTATCTTAATCTTTGTATGCGGCGCATGTGCTTGGATTGTAACTTGTGAAATCTTGATAGTGATACGCCGTATGTTAGAAGTATAGTGCGGCGTATCTGGAGTAGAACGAGCTTGATCTAGTAGACTTTTGACATCTTGCTTGTTTTGCTCCATAATTAGTCCAAAATCACCAAGTTTCACATAATGCTTGTTTTTACCTGAGAATCACTAAAGTAAACATTAATGTATCGATTCTCATATATAATATAATAAAACAAGTCAAATAAATAGGATAAATGATGATAATAAAATGTACTTATTTGAGTTCATCAATTGTTAAATAAAATTATTTTATAAAATTATATAAAATCTTTATACTTATACAGTTCTAATACCCATGCATGGTCCGGTTTTTTACATAAACTTTTTATTATTTATTTATATCGATTAAAATTTTATGTAGATTTTTGTTGAACGTATGATTTGATGTTGTTTAACTGACGTGATGTTAAGGTTGATGTTATTTAAATTTAACCATCGATATCATAAACATTATGCGTGTTTAATAGCATATAATGAACCTTGAAAAACTATGCGGCGTTGTTATATGTACAATATCGTATATATTAATTTTTATGAGTGTTACACCCCGTGCTCGATTAGACCAAAATTTAAAACTTTTTGAGCGGAAACGACTCAATTTTACTTACCTTCGGTTACTCTTTTGACAATTGACAAAAATCTATAAACATTCAAACCTTGAGACTATTTTTAAATGAAACTAGACTCAATTACCTTCGAAACGCCGGGTGGCGCGACCCGTGACGACTTACGGATTAAAAGATATGATTTTTAAAAAATTTCCAAAATCTGCTGAAAACACTCCAACCGATCGGTTGGAGGTTTCTGTCCCCCAGATTCAGTTTCAAAACCCAAGCTTGGAAACCCGACCTCCCGAACTCGATATTTCACCAAACCTTCCAAATTTACTTAGTATATCTATGAGCTCATTTCCATATGAAAACATTTACCGTTTGACCCTCGAAATAGTACTTTACAAGATGACGGGTTTTACACCAAAACCCGTTTTGACCCATTTTCACCATAGACCACTTTTACCACTTCCTTTGCATACAAAACTTAACCAACATCAATAACTCAACATATTAAAACGTTTCCATAATCGTTTGACCCGTTTACAACCCAAAATGGGTATAATCACACTTATGCCAAATACCCTTTAACTTTACCCATAAACCCATAAAACGTACTTTGACACACCGTTAGACCACCAAATCGTTATGACTTCATTAACATACATTTTGACACTTGACTTTACTCTACAAATCATAAAAAGACTCTCGGGGGTACAACCTTGACTCGAGCTCGGTATTCTACCTAGCTCCTAACGTTTACTATCTTCCAATCCGCTTCCAAATCCTTAAGCTATAACCCATGTACTTTCTTCCCGTCGCACATAAACCTTAATCCTTTCAACACCATGTCCCATCTCTTGATCCTTACTCACTAACATACCTCTTACTAACCCAACTCACTAATCCAAGGCATAACCCTATAAACTCATTCATTAACACATAACATGAGAACATTAATATTAACATATAGTAATCATAGTTACTTACCTTGATCATCCAAGCTAACTATCATATCATCATTAACCTCATCTTCATCATCATCCCCATCACCATCTTCCATCATCATCTTTCTCACTTGCTAACCTTAATTATCCATCTTGATTCTCACTCAATCATCATACAAAATACTTACTTTCTCATTAAACTAACACTAACTAACAAGGGTTTACCAAACCCACCATGATCCTTATGAATCCAACTCATAATCATTAAAAACACTAGACTAGGGTTTACTTACTTGCTTAGGAACTTGATTGGGGCTTACCTTCTTGATTAGCACCTTAAACTCTTCATAGATTCATTACCAAGCTTCACCATTTCCCTCCTTTGCCTTCTCCCAAATCCGGTCATCAAACACACCCTAAATAATATTAGAAATGTCTAGAATCTCCTAGTTTATACTAGTTAGATTGCATCTTTGGCTAAATGACATAATTAGTCCTTTAAGTCCCCTTTTTTCCTAATTTAGCCAAAACCAACTCATAACACATTTAGTCCTTGGCAACTTAGGTCCTTGAAGTCTATTTCCTTTATAAATGTGACACAACATGTTTATATAGCCATATTATACCTATTTTGACTATCGGGTTTGACCGCTACACAACTTCCGTTGACTAACTAATAACAACAAGCCTTATTCAACTCATCTAGAGCGGGGCTTATTTGTATTCCGGGAAACGGGTCTAACAATTCTACTCCCCTTATTTAGATTTCGTCCCCGAAATCTATCGTCTATTACTAACAAAAAAACTTAGTCACATAATACACCTCATTCCTAGCACTTTCGATTCTTAGTTATTTAGTTGCAACGATCTAAGTGATCTTGCAACTCTATGCATACTATAACATATCACATGTCCTTAATCCTCATTACTCCCCGCTTACTTCTATAACCATACGACTCTTACTTAGATTATTATACGAGTCATACTCACTATAACTAGTTATCGTTCTAATCCGTTCTATTACCGTTACATCACATTCTCACTTGCTTTATCTTATATTCTCATTCTTTGACTACATGTTACTTGAGAAAATCGTACTATTTGACTTTACATAATTACACTTGGCTAATACTTTCACATTCTATCAACACCACTTAACCATTTCTTTTACGTCTCTACAATTACCTCATTTCCTCTACTTCTTTCTTCATGTCATTTTCGTTTACCTTTATAAGTCTTATAGAAATATTACATGAATTGACTTTCTAACATCATACTTTAACATTTGCCGTCACATTACACATGACACTCATCATCAATTATTTCCATTACTCACATTTTGTGCCACGCCACAAATGCGTGTTATAACATTTTAAGCGTCATTACAATTCTTTAATTCCTACAACTTATACTTAACACTCAAAACATAGGTTTCTCACAAGTTTCACTAAAAGACGTACTCTAATTTTAACCCTCCTATCTTAGTCCTTATAATTTCTAACTAATTCTAGACTTCCGCTTTCTACTTCTCTAACCCTACTCGTGCCATGTCGGCAATACATAAGCCCACTCATTCATACTTCCTCATTTACATGGAAAGGCGTCCCAATCGATGTAAATCAAGAAACATAAACTCATGGTTACATATTTCCAACACAACACAAGTACTCCTATTTCCCAATTTAACTTTTATTCTCTCATCCTTTTTATACTTCACATTTCCTTTTTAGACTTGGATCCATATCATTAACACATTCATTATGGGGATATTTTTATTGCCAAGGATGTAGGCAACCCCATTTGCCGATGAAGGCAATACGTTTTATCCCGAAGGATCTTTAACATATCCCAAAGGATCCTTTAACATTCATTAACTCGGTCATCCCGAAGGATACCATCATTCATCATCATTAGCTCGGTCATCCCGAAGGATGCCATCTTTAATCTTTCACATTTCCATCATGGATCCAAGTCATAGCATTGTAACGCACACATTATCCCATTCATTTATTTTTAGTGAAGCAAGTGTCATAGAGCATATGAACCTGCTTATTATAATTACACATTTTCTATGTGTTTACCATCCTACATTCTTAATCCGCATTAATCATTTTCACATCCTTACTTTACCCTTTAGTCTACCCGACTCTTTCTACTTTTAAGCCTTCATAAATTAATTTACATTCATTCATTAGCATCATTCGTTCTTCTTGCACTTATTAAGTCATTTACACATTCTCTACGTCTTCACACTTTTCACTCTAACTTACATTCTTTAACCCGCGTTAATCATTTCCACATTTTTACATTACACTTTACTCTACTCGACTCTTTTTACATATAAACTTTACACATATCGTCAACTGTAACACATGCATTCATTATAATAATCACCGCTAATGGAGCACATTAGCCGTGATATAATAATTTCAGGACAACACCTTAACTTCATACATACTCATCTCATTCTCTCTTACATTCTTAACTCATCGCATTCTTATTCCCATATCTTATCTTACTTCTTTTGCTTTTCATGTGTTTAAGCAACTTCTTTCTGTCTCGCCTTACCTAAATCATTACTTTAGCACGTTCTTTAACATCACACATTCTATGAGATCGTCACATTTACCATACTATATTCCATTATATTCTGGATTTCATACTTAACTCATCTCATTTCAATTATTAACACTTAAGCCTCACTATTTATCTCGTCGTTTCCTTACCTACATACTTTACTCTTATTTTATATATTTTTGCATCATACTTAGCAATCAATTTGTTCACTTAATTTTCCTTTTATCATAACATACCATAACATCGTTGTCATTATTATACGTTTATGTTCGTAATTAGACCTCATATTCCTTAACCTACCGTCAATTTGTCCCTATATCACCTTATCCTCATTCATTAGGTACTAAATATGGTGAGACCATATGTTGGTCATTATGCCTTGCGAATCCCAACCGTCACATATCTTCATTCCTTAATCTCATTCATTTTCTTCATGTCAACAAACCCTTAACATTTAGCGTGTTAATTCCATTTATCATTACACATTATATTTTAGCACACTTTTCATCACTACGATCCATTATTTAAGCGTTAATACCTTAAGTTACTCACTAATCCATCTCTAATACCATTTACTATTCCTTTTCACATCTTACTATTATTATCCTTCTATAATACACAATCTTATATCATCACCAATACGTTGATATCATTACTTACACTCATCAAGCCCGCCATGGATTTATATCATATACACCTCCTTACCGTAAAACATATGTGTCTCTTATCG